>LNAC01000570.1:327012-358385 GCA_002007465.1 Ailurus styani
AAAAAAAAAAAAAAAAAAGAAACTTCCCAAACTAAAAAAAAAGAGAGAGAAGGAAGGGGGAAAAAAAAAACTAAAATAAAAAACTAAACTAAACATGAAAGAGAAAAAAATATAGTTTAAATATAGTTTAAATATAGTTAATGACCATTGAGGTGTAAACTGCTACACCAGTGGCCCCCAAAAACTGATAATGTAGCCCCTGTTGACTCTGCTTAACCAAGAGGACATTAGCAAACACGAGTAAAACCTTAATAAGATCTTACACTTGATACTTGCTCTCTTGGGATGCTGTCCTGAGACTGCATGTAAGAAGCCCAGTCAAGTCTCTTTGAGAGTGAAAGTCTAAAAGGAGAGAGGCCTGTTGAGCCATCGCAGCTGACCTTCCAGCTGAAGGAAGCAACAAGAGTGAGCCCAGTCAAAACCGACAGAAATTGCCTGGCCAACCTACACAATCCATGAGAGATAAAGTAGTTATGGCTGTAAGCCACTAAACTTTGGGTTGGTTCACTATAGAACAATAAATAATTGCTAAAAGAAGTGTATTCTGCTTTGCTTGAGAGACAAATGTGAAAGAGTTTACAGAGATGGACCTGTCAACTTTAATAAAAAGGTGTGTTTGGGAAGGGCAGACTTTAGTAGACAGGAAAGGGAAAGTAACACACCAAAGCAGGTGAAAGATTTAAGAGTTTCAGAGAATATGCTTCCTGACAGTCACAACTTTAATCATGTTCTCTAGGAAGAAGGTGCATGTGAAAAGAAGTGACTTTGGTAAAGGAAAAATTATAAGGTATTTTTGTGTTTTATATGTATTATAGTCAAGTAATTGTTTCCAAGTCTCTCTAGTTGACTAACATGTGATAACTGCAAAGTCTAATGAACATTTTTAAATCACATATTTTAGTGAAAAACCTAACTTGCAATTTGGGACTAAAAAATAACCTCTCACCTTTGGTTTAAGTACCTATGTATCTTTTATCCCTATTTTAGAACTAAGCAGTTTCACTCCCATGTGCTTTTTGTCCCTATAAAAAAGCACAGTTTTGACTAAAATGCGATGGCTAAATGGTTTGCCTCTCAGAGAGAGAGAGGTCTCCAACTTGAAAAATAAAGTGCACTAAAGCATAAACCAAGTTTTCCCATTTAGCTCATTTATATCACATTGTCCACTTTGGAAACCAGAGTTTATCTTTCTAATCCAGCAAATAACAGCTGAAACATAATTGTACACAACCTCAGAAAAGTTTACTTCCCTAATGTAAAGGAGCACTGACCATTAAATGAGACATTCACAGTCAGTAACGCCCAATGCAATTTGGTTTTATGAGAGTTGGGGATTTATTTTATTGTTTCCCTTAAAATTATTTTTTACATGCATTGGCATTGGTTTTTATCATACCTTCATTAGATGCTTTGACCAGTAAGCTGTAGAAAACAGTTATCAAAGGGCACCTGGGTAGCTCAGTCAGTTAAGCATCTGATTCTTAATTTCAGCTCAGGTCATGACCTCACAGTCATAAGATCAAGCCCCCTGTCAGGCTCCACACTCAGCATGGAGTCTGCTTGAGATTCTTTCTCTCCCTCTCCTTCTGCCCCTCCCGCTACTCACGCTTGCTCACTCTCCCTCTCAAAATAAATAAAATCTTTTTTTAAAAAACAGTTATCAAAATCAAACTACTCAGTTCGAAAAATAGTTAAACATAGAGTTACAATGTGAATCATTAATTCCACTCCTAGGAATAATATTCCCAAGAGAATTGAAAATATATGTCATACAAAAACTTATATATGAATATTCATATAGCATTATTCATAATAGCTAAAAAGTATAAATGAGCCAAATGCCCATTAACTAATAAATGGATAAGCAAAATGTGGCATAGCAATATAATGGAACATTATCTAGCCATAAAAACATGAAACATAGTATAACATGGATCAACCTTACAAAATATTCTAAGTGAAAGACATCAGTCACAAAACACTGCATATTATATAATTCCATTTATATAAAATGTGTAGAAGAGGCAAATCCATAGAGATAGAAAGGGACTGAGGGTTATCAGAGACTGGGGGAAGGAAGAAATGGGAAATGACTGCTAATAGTTAAAGGGTTCCTTTTTGCAGTTGATGAAAATGTTCTGGAATTAGTGGTGACACTTATACAACCTTGTGACTATATTGAAAACCACCAAATTATACACTTTAAAGTGGTAGATGTTGTGTGTGAATTATATATCAATTTAACAAAAAAGAAGTTTAAAACTATATTCTAAATTTATAACTGGGAAGCAGGTCGATGGATGAAGTTTGAACCAGAGTTCCAAACTTCCTGATTTATTACAAAAGAGAAATTAGAAAAACTTCCATGATAAATTGGTGTTACACTATTTTTCAGGAATATGAAGTTGAAATTCAACCTAAGAAAAAAACAAAATGTGAGGAATGGTTATATAATAATCAAAATAATAACTAGCATTTGTATAGTGCTTTGCAGTTTTCAAAGCACTTTCATATACCATTAAAAAATTAAGTACTGGTGTTTTAATTGCCTCACCAAATCCATGCAATAAGTGGTATTGTAATTCTATCTTTAAGGATGAGGAAACATTCAAGTTCTATTTTCCTGTTACATCTTTAAGCATTTCCAGGTCAGAGTTTGTCTCTTTTTCATCTCTGTGTAAAAGGCATATATATAGTAGGCATTCAGTATATGTTTAGGTGAATAAATTAAGGTTTAGGAAAGTCAGGGGACTTTCTAAACATCAAACAAAGCAGTGTTAAAATACTGTCTTTGGCATTCAGATCCTGTGTGCTTTCCATGGTACCACATCAAAAGTCTCCTGTGTTAGGGAATATATCTGTTCAAGTTCTAGTCTAAGTTGATGTCAGGTTATTATTAAAATGGATGCTTTCAACAGTAATCATTGATGCGGCATATTATATAAGACCTCAGGAAAAACTAAAGTTAAACAATTATACAAGTTAGACTTTGTTATTTACTACCAGATTTTCCGGTTAGTACAATGAATATTTGCTAAGTGCCCATTAGGTGTCAGCCACAATGCTATCCCCTAGAAATAGGGCATAAAAAGGAATATATCAGTAGACTGGAAGCAGCTAAGCACCTCTTTTCATGGAGCTATTTTCAGTCTAGTAGGAGGTTCTCCCACATATTTCATCCCTTGATCCTTTGTCAATTATCTAGAAGCTGAGTTCAGATATGATTCAAAATACTCCAAAGAAATAATAGTCGAATGTTAGCGGATTCCTTCACTCTCCATTATAAGTCACCCATCAACTACCAGGAAGAGAGACCAACAATTGATTTAAGAAGTTTTCCATAAATAGCTATACTCCTAAATTCTGAAATCCAGAAATTTAACATTTGAGCATTTAACCTAACAAATGTCCCATATACTGTTCACTTAGGATAATGCAGGATCTTTCTTCTGGATCCACATTCCAGAGCACCTAGTAACACCACATACTTTTAAAAGTTATTAACAACTTTCTCTGCTTGGATTTATGCCTTGCTATGAAGACAGGCTATTTCTTGTTATTGAGCTGATTACTAAGTAGGTCTCTTAAAAAATAGGAGTCTTCATATAGTGTCATTAAAGTAACACATACCTTAGGTTTGTAATTTGATCCTAGATTAAGGTGTTCCTCCAGTCAACAGAGTGCCTGATAATATAGCAGGTGCATATTAATCACAAATGTAGTGATTAGTGAGAATCCACTTATACTGGAAACTAGATTTTCCCAAAGTCCAAGTAAAATGATGTGCTTTAGTCATATAAACCAGTAGGAGATTTTAGCATCGAGAAAAGAACAACGGCTTCATTTCTTTTTTCTATGGGGGTAGCCATCATTTCATTAAAATCAAGTGAATTTTAAAACAGAAATAAGAAGAAGCTCCAATTTAGTAAATTTTTTAAATGGCAAGTGACTATAGGTTAAAAGGTATCCACATTTTTAAATGAAATATCAATACTTTTATTATTCTCTGACAAAATTTCTTCCACATCCATTGTCTTCCTTTTTTTATCACTTTGAATTCTGGTGTCAGATTACAATATGGTATTAAGACATACAGGTTAAGTATAGCCTGTTGGCAATAAGTAACACTTTTATAATTAACTGTGTTCTATATTTAGGAATTAGCTCTCTCCCCCATAACTGGCTAAACACTTCAGCAATGAATTTAAATGTTAAAAATCCTCACTGTTTATCGTAACTGTAGAGGACAAACTAGTGGTTATCAGAAGGATGGTGGGGAGCGGGATGAGTGAAATAGGTGATGGGGATTAAGAGTACACTTATCAAGATGAGCACAGTATATGTTATATGGAAGTATTGAATCATTATATTATATACCTAAACTAATATAACACTGTAAGTTAATTATACTGGAATATTTTAAAAGAATAAAAGACTCAAACAAGTACTTAAAAAATCATCACTGTTTTAATCTATTTTATCACTTGCATTCTTTGGCTATTATTCTTAGTTGATAATTTCTTTTAAAAGTAGTTATATATTATCAGAAATCATCCTACTAAAATAGTTTTGATATTCTATTTAAGATTTTTTTTTTTTTTTATTCATTTGACACAGAGAGAGAGATTACAAGTAGGCAGAGAGGCAGGCAGAGAGAGAGTAGAGAGGAGGAAGCAGGTTCCCTGCTGAGCAGAGAGGCCGATGTGGGCCTCGATCCCAGGACCCTGGGATCATGACCTGAGCCGAAAGCAGAGGCTTTAACCCACTGAGCCACCCAGGCGCCCAATAGTTTTGATATTCTATCTTACCCAGAATATTCAAGGCATTGGGGCCTTAAATCAAATCAGATATTTTTATAAGAACCCACTAATGCCACCTTAGATTTTTTCATTGATTTCCACACAGAATTAGAATACATATATGAACCATCTGTCATACACATTTCCTATAAACTTTGGACAGAAGTTGTTTGAAACTTGGAACACTTTTTTAAATTACTTTAAAATATCAGGGAAAGGATTATATTATCAGAATATACCATAAAAACCAATTTAACTTCTAGACTTTCTGTTTAGGCTATCCGATATGGTAAATATTTACAATGAAACTTATCATATGAGATAACACAAATTATTACCTCAGGTTGGCATTTAGGTACAATAGACTATGGTAATTGGTCTAGGAAGCTTTTACTAGATGTATCAGAAACTTACTTTGTTAGCAATCAAAATGCACCAGCTGCAAAGGAAAGCAATTGACAATGTATTTTTAAATTTTTAATTTTATCATTTATCAAGACCTTTTTAATCTATTGATTTTTTATAGAATCCTAATCATTCTTGACAACTTTGTTATGAGAAAAAAAATACATCAGTACCTGGAACCCTTTGCCCTGCCAGGAAGAGAGATGGTGTACCAGTCACCTAATGAAAAAAGAACACGTTGATTAGAGGACCATCTCTCACTTACAATGGAAAGACTAAAGGCAGACATGACAATATACCAGAAGCATGATTCTCTTAGGCAGCTAGAAAATTGGAAACAAGCCATTAAAGAGTATAGGCCAATGAGTAAGAGGAAACATTGCTGGTCAAATCATTTATGTCAGAGTCCCTATGTAATGAAATACAGTTAATATTAAATCTATTTAGGAACAGGGCGCCTGGGTGGCTCAGTAGGTTAAAGCCTCTGCCTTCGGCTCAGGTCATGATCTCAGGGTCCTGGGATCGAGGCCTGCACTGGGCTCCCTNAAAAATAAAGAGTATAGGCCAATGAGTAAGAGGAAACATTGCTGGTCAAATCATTTATGTCAGAGTCCCTATGTAATGAAATACAGTTAATATTAAATCTATTTAGGAACAGGGCGCCTGGGTGGCTCAGTAGGTTAAAGCCTCTGCCTTCGGCTCAGGTCATGATCTCAGGGTCCTGGGATCGAGGCCTGCACTGGGCTCCCTGCTCAGCGGGGAGCCTGCTTCCTCCTCTCTCTCTGCCTGCCTCTCTGCCTACTTGTGATCTCTCTCTCTCTCTGTCATATAAATAAATAAAATCTTTAAAAAAACAAAAAAGATTTTTTAAAAAATCTATTTAGGAACGTATTTTTATTTCAAAATCTTAGCTTCATTTTTCTTAACCTCTACCATTCATGTTATTATCCAACTTGCCATTCTGAAAATTACAAGTTTTCCCCAGCAAGAAACACTGTTCCCTACCTGATATTCTCATATTGTTTCCTTATAGGAAAATAGAATTTAACATGCACACCACATGAAACAAAAACATGATGATGTTTCTTTTAGCATCCCTCTACAGGCAGTGAAAATAGTCCTCGAAAAACTTCACTCCACCCTTTTAAGTATCTTGAATGAGCCAGAGAACCTGAGCTTACTCTGGTGTAGATCAAGGGCTAGTCCACATCCAGAGTACAGTCTTTCTCATTATCAAATCCTGCATGGATATAATTGGATTAAACTCTTCTTCAGCAAGTTGGTGCCTGTTGTAGATGATCAGCAAAATACACCAGCCCCATCTTCCAGAACTGCTTAAATAGCCCAGGCTTTAGGTATGGAAGAGAATGTCACAAAGCCCAAATGCCACAGCCTGGATTTACAAAAATTAAGAAAGGCCATGTTAACTGGAATGACTACATATAAAATGTTATAGATTCCCAAATTGTATCCTAGGATACCACAAATACTATACAGATCCGAGCAGTAAAAATCATGGGTGCCTAGGTGGCTCAGTCAGTTAAGCATCTGCCTTCAGCTCAGGTCATGATCTCAGGGTCCTGGGATCCAGCCCCATGTTGGGCTCCCTGCTCAGAAGGGAGCCTGCTTCTCCCTCTCCCTCTGTCCCTCCCCCTGCTCAGGCTTGCTCTTTCTCTCCCTCCATTTTACTCACTCTCTCAAATTAAATATTTAAAAAAAACAGTAAAAGATCAAATGTCATTGGATAAAGTTATTCAATGTCCTTAGAAGGCCTTTTTATAGAACAGTAAGGCAAGCATCACACTTCTTTTTCAACTGAAAATAAGATCACAGGTGATGATGAAAGGTGTGGGATTTGGAATTAGGCTGCCAAAATTAAAGCCCCAGCTTCACCATTTAGTAACTATGTTTTTAGTCAAATCGCTTAACCTCTTGCTTTCCCCATGATCAAGTGGAGATAATAGTACCTACCTACATGCAATTATTGTTAACAATTGCAATAAGATGCAGAAAATGCTTGCCATAGTTTTTGGCATATCATGTGCATTTAATAGCTGTTAATTCTTATTGCTTACAGAGGGTATTTTATTTAGTTTTTATACTTTGTCCTCTCAGTGTTCTTCATCTCCATTTTAATTGATGTCAATGTACTCTTCAGAGCTGTTCATTTTAGAATAATGAATACTTCTCAGAACAATTTTCTCTCCCAAGAAGAGGCATTTTTTCTCTAAAGTTACATAAAATATCGGTTGTGTGAATGTGTTCTTTTATCTCATTCTTATAGAGATGGTATTTTTCCTCAAGCTAGGGCAGGGCCAGAAGAGTTACAGACCTTACTGTTAGATGCAAATTCCCAGTGACTTAATCCCTTGCAGGGAGATAGAATTCAGCGGCCTTTTGACTCAGAATAACACACACACACACACACACACACTCTCTCTCTCTCTCTCTCTCTCTCTCTCTCTCACACACCAAGAAAGATAAAATTTTAGTTTTTCCCCCCTTCAGCTAGTGAATTTTCTCTTTGCTCTTCCACCTCTTATGTCAGCATAAATACATTATTTCAGTTTTATTTTTGACATAGGGACATCAGAGCCAAAGTTATGATAAAGTTCATATCTGATATTCTTAAACAATGAAGTTGGCTTCAGTATCTTACCTCAAAACAGAGTGCATGGAAATTATTAAAGTGGGATTTCTCTTCTGTCCTGCCTTAATTAATTTAGACTCTTAAATTACAGCATAATCTATTTTACAATGGCACTAAGCACTCAGAATTATATGTCAGTGTAACATTCTCCTGGAGAATAAGAATGAATCAATTTTAAAAACTTACTTTTTAAATTACATAAATATATATTTGAACTGTTTGGAAAGTCAAATTATGATGCAGTCATAAAAGAACATATAGGCATTTGAATCTGGTTATTAGGGTATCACAAATGCCTTTTATGTATTTACTGTTAGGTAGACAATCTTTCTGTACTTGTATCTATGTGGTATAATCTAACAGTATTTTTAAGTTGGGAATATATTGCAAGATTCAGGTTTGATGTATTTGGTGCGTAAAATTTCTTTATTCATTCTTTGGTGAGAAAATATGTACTGAGTGCCTAATATATGCCAGGGCTGTTCTAGAATCTTATAATATAGAAGTAAGTAAAACAGACATAATCTTAACCCTCATAGAGATTACACTCTAGTAGGAGGAAAGAGGCAATTAACATAATAAGTAAATTGTGTAATACTATTTAGTTGTCAGGAATTGATAACTGTGGGGCAGGGGAGGATAAAGCCAGGTGAAAAGGATAGTCATCAATTTTCTGTAGAGTGTTCAAAACAGGCCTCTCTGAGAAAGTGCCATTTGAACAAAGATTTGAAGGAGGTAAGAGAGTTGGACATATAGTTATCTTTTGAAGAATATTCTTGGCAAAGGAGAAAACCAGTGCCAAGGCTGAAAGGTATAAGCATCCATGCAATTTTCAAGGAACAGTATAAGCATCTGTATAATTTTCAAGGAACAGTGAAAAACCAGTGTCTTAGAGCAGAAGGAAGGGAAATTAAGGAGTAAAAGATGAAACTGAGTTAAACGAGGGGTGGG
Organism: Ailurus styani; assembly: GCA_002007465.1. Lineage (NCBI taxonomy): Eukaryota > Metazoa > Chordata > Mammalia > Carnivora > Ailuridae > Ailurus > Ailurus styani. The sequence goes on from LNAC01000570.1 coordinate 335,818, forward strand.
GAATGTAAACTAGGTGGGACAAATTTTTATTCTGAGTGAAGCAGTAGACAATAGTAAGAACAGTTAAAGCAGGGAAACCAAATACAAACCCATTAAAATAATTCAGGGAGAGTTGATGGTGGCTTGGATCAAGGTGATAGCAGTAAAGGTAGAAATGTGTTTGAACTGTGGACATATATTTGATTTCTTGGCACTTGGCACTCCGCCAAGAAATCAAATAAGGGGGAAAAGTACTATAACTACAGGGTTATGTGGCCCAAGCAAATAGAAATATGGAGTTTCTTAGATAAGTTGAGTTCTACTTCTGGTTATATCCCCCAAAAGAATTGAAAGAGGAGTCTCAAAATGATACCTGTACATCTAATATTACTCATAAAAGCCAAAAGGTGGAATCAAATGTCTATACATGGATGAATGGCTAAACAAATCGAAGTGTATACATACTAGGAATATTATTCAGACATTAAAGGAGTGAAGTACTGATAATTGCTATAATTTATATAGCAATTATATATAATTTATATAAACCTTGAAAATGTTACACTAGGTGAAAGAATCCAAACACAGATAGTCACATGTTTGTATGATTCCTTTTATATCATATATGCAGAAGAGATAAATCCTAGAGACTGAGAGATTAGAGGTGTGACCAGGAATAGGGAGTTATTACTTAATAAGTATATGTATATTTATGGGGTGATGAAATGTTTGGAAACTAGAAAGAGCTGGTGGTTGTACAATATTCTGAATACACTAAAGGCCACCTAATTTTTATACTTTAAATAATGGTTAATTGTACATTATATGAATTTCACCCCTAAAAAACAATAAAGAAATGGAATGTAATAGGTGCTTTCATTGAAAAGTAATAGAAATGTAAAGTAGTACACCTCTTTTTAAAAAATCAGATTTTCTTTTCTTTTTTTTTTAAGATTTTATTTATTTATTTGACAGATAGAGAGATCACAAGTAGGCAGAGAGGCAGACAGAGAGAGAGGAGGAAGCAGGCTCCCTGCTGAGCAGAGAGCCCGATGCGGGCCTCGATCCCAGGACCCTGAGATCATGACCTGAGCCAAAAGCAGAGGCTTTAACCCACTGAGCCACCCAGGCGCCCCAGATTTTCTTTTCTATATCATTCCCCAGGTGTCTTAGCACAATTTGTTGTAGAACCTATTCTCTTTTTTTGTCTTTTTAAATTTAAATCCAATTAATTAACATATAATGTATTATTGGTTTCAGAGGTAGAGGTCAGTGATTCATCAGTCTTATATAATACTCGGTACTCATTACATCACCTTAATGCCCATCACCCAGTTACCCTCTCTCCCAACTCCTCTCCCCTCTAGCAACCCTCAGTTTGTTTACTATGATTAAGAGTCTCTTATGGTGGAAGAGACTATTCTTTTATCCAATGAATGTCCTACTTTATGACCCAGTATTCCATATCTAGGAATGTAAAAAAGTAATCTTGATGCAGACAAATATTGATGTGCAGGGATGTTCACTAAAGCATTATTTATAATGGTGAAAGATTAATCACTTCTTGGCTTTTTGGCCAAGATCAAGTTTAGTATCTCTTCTTATCAGTTTAATATAATAGCAAAAAATAAGGAGAAATCCATCATATCCAAGAATAGATTTTTTTCATGATGATATAAGAGGATTAATGTAGTCAAGAAAATTGTTTTTAATAATGTGTGTAGACTATAGAAAAATAATTTTTAAAGACAAATATAATAATAAATGTCTTTTAACTGTTAGTTTGCTTTTCTCAATGGGATTTCAGTGTTAGAATAATCTCTGCTTACCTATTTTTAAAGAATTTTAATAACATGAGAAAATACTCATAAAATAATACTGAGTGAAAAGCAATGAAACTGGGGTACCCTGGGTGGCTTAGTCATTAAGTGTCTGCCTTCAGCTCAGGTCATGATCCCAGGGTCCTGGGATCGAGCCCTACATAGGGCTCCCTGCTTGGCGAGAAGCCTGCTTCTCCCTCTCCCACACCCCCTGCTTGTGTTCCCTCTCTCGCTGTGTCTCTCTCTGTCAAATAAATAAAAATATTTTTTTAAAAAAATGACATGGTATTCAAAATTTAAAAAAAAAAAAGAAAAGAAAAACAATGAAACTAAACTATGCTAATGTGTTTGTGCACATTCANTTTAAAAAATGACATGGTATTCAAAATTTAAAAAAAAAAAGAAAAGAAAAACAATGAAACTAAACTATGCTAATGTGTTTGTGCACATTCACACGCCTAGGGAAAAATTACGTGAGTAAAAGTATGTTAAAATAGGGGTGCCTGCCTGGCTCAGTCATTAAGCGTCTGCCTTTGGCTCAGATCATGATCCCAGGGTCCTAGGATTGAGCCCCACATCTGTCAAATAAATAAATGAAATCTTAAAAAAAAAAGTATGCTAAAATATAATACTTATGTCTTCCTTTTGAGATTTTGGATACTTTTATTTTCATTGTTCTTTTTAATAATTTTTAAGTTTTCTTATTAAACATACTTTTTAATTTGAAATTTATGTTCTGTGGTCTTCTTAATAGAGTATTAATGATAAATGTTCTTATTTTGGTTCTTTGTATTCAGGTAATTATAGGAAAATTTATATGTCTAGTTTTATCTCTTAAGGCAGTCTTTGCTGGTAGTGTAATGAAATCAGTGTATATTTGATTTTTACTTCGACTATGCAATAATAAATTTTATGATAACATATAGCTAATATGTATTATTTATTGTGCAGGACAAGATACTCGAGTTTAATCATTATCATTCAGTTCTACTAATTTGCAATTCATTATATTACTTTACAATTTTATATACATTTTTTAAATGCCTATCCCTAAGTCCACTGTTTCTTTCCATTATACGTATCTATTTCTAACATAAAAACTATATTAAAAAATCATGTATACTTTCAAATGATTTCATATTTCTGGGTAATGTGTAGTGATGTTAGCAGAGTCCCACTGAATATTAAAATATTTAGGTATTAATTAGTCTTATCCTTTAAATGTTCAGTTTAATTATGTAGCAAATACCTAGCAAATATATACTCTCATAGGGAGAGACTGACTTTTAGAAAGCCAGTGTGAGGACTACATGATCCCATTCTCCCCAAAAAGAAAAATAAGTACTGACTACACAACTAATATCCACCATTTCAGAACTCTAGAAATTAACCAAAGCCACAGAATGGACTGTGTTGTCTATCCAAGAGGAGCTGCTAATCCTCAATAAGACTGCAGGGTCTGTTGCACTTTAATTTGTGGCTATTCCCACCCAAGCTCCCTTCTCTGCTGAGTGGTACAGCAGTGCAGCAACCATGAAAAGCCAGTAGTAGCTCACAGTCAGTAAACAGGACTGACTAGATTAAAATTCCCATCCCCATAGCACGGTCAATATTTTATCTAAACTAGCAACTCCCTGGAAAATCCCCATTCTCAGGATGTTGGGGCTATTTGATTTGACTTGGAGTTCAGCCCAGCAGTAAAACAAAAATGTTTTTAAAAGCCCTATACCCCAGGGCATTACCAAAAACAACAATCATCTGCTGGCAAAATCTAAGCCACCTAAGCCTATGATTTCAGGTGTAGTGAAACAAGAGCCTGGCCAAAGTATAAAAGGAAGTCCTGAGGGACTAGGTAACCACAGGCAACTTTGCAAAACTCCAATGTATTCATGGGGATCTATAAGGCTGTGAACATTTCTGGAAAGGAAACTACTTCATCCAAATACTCAGCTTGCATATACTACCTTGAGGCCCTGCTCAAAGCAAGAAATGAAAGCTAAAGCTATCCTATAAACTCCTTGAAGTTTGAGGGCATGCTTCCACACACAAATCCTCCGGACAAAATGTAGAAGACATGCAGACAATATTTTTAAGGAACTCTTGTGTACCAGTCATTGGTTATAATGATGCAAGTGTGCCCCCTAGGAAGCCAGGCTGCAGACAAAAACTTTAAAAATAAGAAAATAAAATAACTTTGTGGCAGGGAATGCAAAACCTATAGAATTCATCCAGGAAAGTCACTAAACAAATGAACACCAACAACAACAACAAAGAAAAAACAACAAATCCTTAAAGATGGTTGATACCATAGTTCTTATAAGAAGTCCACTTTCAACACAAAGTATAAGACATGCAAAGAAACAGAAAAGTATACTACAAACACATTTTAAAAAATAAAACCAAACAATAGAAAATGTGCCCAAAGATATTGGACTTCATTGACAAAAACTATAACTCAGCTATTATAAATAGATATAAATTGAAGAATTATTGACAAGTATGATAACTATGTCTCACTAAATAGAAAATGGAAATAAGATAAAGATCATTTTCAAAAATCAAATAGAAATTCTGGAGGTGGAAAAATAGTAACTGAAGTGAAAAATTCAGTAGAAGGCTTAGTAACAGATTTGAGTTGACAAAAGAATAAGCAAACTTGAATACAGATCAAACCTGAATACAAATCTCTGCATACAAAGAGTATATAGCCTCGGTTTCAGGAAAAAACTTCAGAGAGGTGCCTGGGTGGCTCAATTGATTAAGTGTCTGACTCGGTTTTGGCTCAGGTCGTGATCATGGGGTTGTGAGATTGAGCCCTGCGTTGGACTCTGTGCCCATCAGGGAGTCTTGAGACTCTCTTTGTCCCTCTCCCTCTGCCCCTCCTTCTCCCTCTCTGTCTGTCTTTCAAATAATAAATAAATCTTAAAAAAAAAAAACAACTCAGAGACCTATGGACTCTCCGTCAAGCATACCAACATATGTATAAGGGGATTCTTAGAAGGAAAAGAGAAAATTAGGGGCAAAATAAATATCCAAAGCAATAATACTGAAGCCACCCAAATTTGATGAAAAATAATTAATCTGCACATCTAAGAAGCACAGCCAGTTCCAGGGAAAATAAATTCAAAGAGATCCACACATAGTCAAACTGTCAAAAAAAAAAAAATCCACTCCCTATTGATAGCAGCAAGAGAGACGCTACTTACCACATCCAAAAGAGCTTCAATAAGATTAACAGCTGACTTCTCACCAAAAAAACCATAGAAGCCACAGAGGGATGATATATTCAAAGTGCTAAAAGAGGGAGTGGAATGTGTCAGTCAGGAATTCTATATGTGGCAAACCTATCCTTCAAAAATGAAGAAATTTAGACATTCCTAAATAGACAAAACAGACAATTCATCTCTCGTAGACCAACCCTACAAGAAATGCTGAACTGAGAGGACAACTGGACAGTAACTCAAATCCACACAAGTAAAAAATACTAGTAAGACTATATATAAATATAAAATATGGTAATGCCTTATTTCCTATCTGACTAAAAAGACAACTGTATAAAGTGATCATTATAAACCTGTGTTGATGGGTTGATAATGTATAAAAATATTTGTATAATAAGAGCACAAAGGAAGCGGAAGGATAATAGCTATATTGGAGCAAAGTTGTTATATGCACTAGGAATTAAGTGGTTTTTTTTAGTTAATATGCTAATTGTAATTCCTATGGCAACTACGAAGACAATAATTCAAAAAATAGGGAAAAAAAACTGGGGAATTAGAATGGTACACTAGAAAACATTTAACAAAGCAGCAATGGAGGAATAGAATTAAAAAGATGTAAGACCTGTACAAAACCAGTAGTAAATGGGAGACATAAATCCTACCTTATCAGTAATTACATTAAATGTAATTGGAATAAACACTCCTATCAAAAGGCAGAGATTGGTAGAATGGATAATCATATGTGTCATCTACAAGAGACACTTTAGGTTCAAAGATACTGAAAAGTTGAGGGGCATCTGGCTGTCTCTGTCAATGGAACATGTGACTCTTCACCTCAGGATTGTAAATTCAAGCCCCACGTTGGGTACAGAGATTACTTTTAAAAAAAATACTTTTAAAAAATGATATAAATAAGTTGAAAGTAAAAAGATGGAGGAAATTATGCCATGCAAAGAGTAACCAAAAGAAAGTTGGAGTGGCCATTCTAATATTAGATTAAGCTAGACTTTATTTTTTTTTAAAGATTTTATTTCTTTATTTGACACAGAGATAGAGAGATCACAAGTAGGCAGAGAGGCAGAGAGAGAGGAGGAAGCAGGCTCCCCGCCGAGCAGAGAGCCCGATGTGGGCCTCGATCCCAGGACCCTGAGATCATGACCTGAGCCGAAAGCAGAGGCTTTAACCCACTGAGCCACCCAGGCGCCCTAAACTAGACTTTAAGAAAAAAAAATTGTTCCCAGAATCAAAGAAGGGCATTTTATAATGGTAATAGAAAGGGCCACCCATAAGGAAGCTATGATAACTATAAAGACATTGGCATCTAACAACAGAGCACCCCAAATGCATGAAGAATTGAGGAGAGAAATCAATAATTCAAAATAAGTTATTGGAGACTTTAATACCCCACTTTCAGTAATGGATCAAATGAGGCATAAGATCTATAAGGAAAGAGAAAATGACACTATAAACCAACAAAACCTAACAGACATGTATAGAACACTCCACCCAACAGCAGCGAATATGAATTCTTTTCAAGCACAACTGGAAAGTTCTACAAAGTAGACCATACGCTAGGTCACAAAACAAGCCTCAATAAATTTAGAAGTATTGAAATCATGCCAAGTATGTTCCCCAACTATAATGGGAAGATATTAGAAGTCACTAATATTTGAAAATTCACAAATATGTGGAAATTAAACATCACACTCCTAAAAAACCAGTGGGTCAAATAAGAAATCACAAGGGAAGCAATAAAATACTTCAGTTGCATGAAAACAAAAGCACAACATGCCATAATGTATAGAATGCATCTTAAGTGGTTCTTAGAAATTTAGGCTTTAAGTGCCTATATTAAGCAATAGGGGGCTCCTGGGTGGCTCAGTTTGTTAAATGACTGCCTTTGGCTCAGGTCATGATCCTGGAGTCCCTGGATCAAGTCCCACATTGGGCTCCCTGCTCAGCAGGGAGTCTGCTTCTCCCTCTGACCCTTCCCCCCCTCCATGCTCGCTCTCTCTCTCTCTCTCTCTCCCTCCCTCCCTCTCTCATTCTTTCTCTCAAATAAATAAATAAAATCTTTAAAAACAAAAGGAAGAAGAACAACCTATAATTGATAAGCACCTTAAGAAACTACCCAACTAAACCAGCAAACTAAACCCAAAGCAAGCAGAAGGCAAGAAATGAGAGAAAATAAGTGGGGAGGAAAAACATGAAACGAATTCAACCAAAAGATTTTTTTAAGATTAACCAAATTTAGAAACCTTTAGCTAGACTGACCTTTAACTAGACTAAAAGACTCAAATTAGGGCACCTGGGTGGCTCAGTGGGTTAAAGCCTCTGCCTTCGGCTCAGGTCATGGTCTCAGGGTCCTGGGATCGAGGCCCGCATTGGGCTCCCTGCTCAGCGGGGAGCCTGCTTCCCCCTCTCTCTCTCTGCCTGCCTCTCTGCCTCCTTGTGATCTCTCTCCCTCTGTGAAATAAATAAATAAAATCTTTAAAAATAATAATAATAAAATAAAATAAATAAAAAAGATAAAAGACTCAAATTACTAAAATCCAAAATGACAGAGTCTACTACTACGACCCTTCACAGAAATAAAAAAGTAGCTACACATATATACAGCCAATATCAGCTCAGCATCATTAGTCATTAGGGAAGTGCAAAAAAAAGCCACAGTGTGATATCACTTCACAACCACTGGAACGGCTATGATCAAAAAGACAGATAAAATGCTAGCAAGGATGTGGAAAACTTGGAACTTTCATACGTGGGAATATAGAGTGGTGCAGCCATTTTGGAAAACATAAGTTGACACAGACACTTGTATGTGAATGCACACAGCAGCATTATTCATAAAAAGACCACACATCTTTGATTGTATCTATATGAATGTCCAGAAGAGGCAAATCTATAAAGTAGATTAGTGGTTACCCATAGCTGAGAAAGTAAGGGTAGAAATAGGAGTAACTGCTAATGGGAATGGGATCTCTTTGTTGGGTGATGAAAATATTCTAAAATTTGACTGTGGTTATGGCTCAACAACTTTTTTAATATATTCAAAACCACTACTTGTACATCTTAAATGGGTGATGTTTATAGTGTGTGAATTATATCTCAAAAAGCTGCTTTCTTTGAAAAATGAATCATTAATGGTAATGAACCAGATATTCCATTTCACATTTTTATCCTTAAAGAATTAAGTTTTGGCACCTAAATTGTTAACGTTTTATCATTTGATTAGAGCAATGTTTACAAAGATGCCTTTTTTTTTTTTTTAATAAATTTAGCTGGACAACTCAGCCAGTCTGCACATTTAGCCCTCCAACTACCGTACAATGTACTTGGTTTAGGTCGAAGTGCAAATTTTCTTGATCACCTGTATGTTGGCATTCCCCGTCCATCTGGAGAGAAGGTGAGTAAAAATTTACTTTGTTTACAATTAATCTGTGTCTTAATATATACTATTCAAATATCTAAATTCAATAATTTAAATTCAGTGGAATTTTAATTCAAATGATTAAATCTTTTTTAATCTCTTTAAAGAGAATATAGAAAAAGAGAAATCGGTAGTAACCTATCTAAGCTTATCGTACATGGAGCACATCATAATTTAAAGATAAAGTTTTCTACCACCTCTCATAAACCTCATGACCTCCTGTCCCTCTTTCCTGCTTTTTCTCTTCATCCTCACTATCTAACATAATATATATTTTATTTTATTTTTTGTCATACCTTACCTCCACTTGAATTTTAGCTTCAAGGAGCACTTGTACATAGCACTGTGAACAGTGTCTGCTCTACTGTTCAATAAATATTTGTTAAATTAATGAATCCATGAGACGGAAATATAATCCTTCCCTGAAAAGATCAAAAAAATTTTTGCTAACTGTGCACAGGAACCCTGTTTGGGGCTTAATATATATATAAATTTAGCTTAATCCATACCTAGGCTTTCAATTAATTAAGGAGCACTTAAGCTTTTTCCGTATTTATTTAGAATAATAATTCTGTTTTTAAAGTATACTAGATGTTAAATGTTCTTAAATTCTTTTTCCAGTCTATACGAAAACAAGAGTGGACTGCAATCATTCCAAATTCCCAGCTAATTGTCATTCCATATCCTCACAATGTTCCTCGAAGGTAATGTCCTTGCTTAAACTGATTTTGGTAAAAACACTGTTAACTCAGAAGCATTGGTACAGTTACATCTTTTAAAAATGCTTTCTGTTCCTGCTGTGTTCCCGTGAGTGCCATCATCTTAAATGACTAAACATTCCTACACAAAAGGTCCCTGACTTTTTTTATGAAGAACAAATTAAACCTTACTAGAAAAATAGCAGGTTAACTAATTAGGGATTTATACATATTCTGCTTTAATAAACTGATCTTCAGTTTACTAGCTATAAATTCTAAAATTTCAGAATTCTGGATTTTTTAATAATCATTGATCTTTTTAATAAATGCTTGGGAAGTGGTATATGTCCCACAGTGGTTAGGCATAAGTTTTAGAGTCAAACAGACCTTGGCTAGAAACTAAGATCTACTGCTGAGGGTCAATCTCTGCACCTATAAAGTGGGAGACAGATAAAGATAGGTAAGTACTTTAAAAGGATGTAAATGAAATATGCTTAAGACAGTGCCCAGCATCGAGTAAGTTTTCAGTGAAAACTTACTGAAAACTGAAAACTGTTTTTTTTTCTTTATTAGCAGAATATATTCCTTTTATGGAAATAGTGTTTAAATCCTCCTTATCTTTGTTCAGTTTTCTTTAATTACCAGAGTGATTCCACTGTTTTTAAAAAGTAGGTGATAAAGGTATTCACTGACACTCAAATTTCACTGGGAAGAATATAAGTTGTTCTTAAGGCTAGTCTGATACCAATATGAAAAAATAACCAAAGAGAAATATGAATATGTAACCAGTGAGGTCCTGCTTTGTTACATTCCTTCTCAAAATGGAGGCTGTGTTGTTCTTTATTAAATTTTTAGATGGAATATATTCAGTGGTTTGCTAGAACTAGTTCATGCCACCTCATAAGGTGATCGTATGTATCTTTTTCCCACTCTGTTCAGTGAGGTCACACTGAAATCAGCTATGATGGGAGTATTTACAACATGAAAACTGGCAATTGCCAATCAGGGCCTTTTCCCCACCCAGAGACCCAGTTTACCAGCATACCACAGGATGTCTCTTATGGTGGATTTAAGGGCTTTAGAACCAAACTACTTAAGAAAACAACTTTATTACAACATTTGCTTGAAATAAGATAACATCAATAGAGAGACACCTGGGTGGCTCAGTCAATGGAGAACACGACTCTTGATTTTGGGATTGTGGGTTTGGGTCCCATGTGGGGTATAGAGATTATTTAAAAATAAAATCTTTAAAAAAAGAAGATAATGTCACTAGAAACAATAATAGTCTGATTTGAGATATTTTTTAATGAGCCTGTATTATGTGTTTCTTATTTTTCTATACATGAAGTTTATAACAAAACTAGAGAATCTGTATCATGAGTAGAAAAATGTATAAATTATGGTACTTCTAGATGGTATAATATCATGACATAGAACAATCTCTTAAAATAGAATGCTAAGCTAAAGACAATAAAAGGAAAATACATTTAGAGTATGTATAGTAAGAAACCATTTATGATTTGAAAAGATATCTGTGCATGTATGTCAATATATGTATAAAATATCTTTGGAAGGATATGTAAGAAATTGATAAGAATGACTGCTTCTGAGTAAGAAATGAAGGACTGGCCTTTTGTCCAATTTTTTTCTTACCAAGATTCCTACTTTCATGGTTTTTTAACATCTATTTAAGAAGACCTACCAAAAAAATCTCATGAAAGAACTTTTTTTTTTTTTTGAGTATGAGGTAAGGTACTGAGAATAGCTAACCTCAACTAACATTATTCGTTTTCCTAGTTTTCTTACTTTTGAATTTCTAGAAAATTCTGTTATAGTTTTCTTTTATAATCTCAACATTTTTCATGTTTCTCTTGTTCTTTCTGAAGAAATGTTCTTTTCAAACTTATGTACATAATAAAAACTGTGAATTGATTTTAGTTTGAGGTGTATTTTGAGATTTATTGACTAGAGGCTAACTTACAGATCAATAAATTTTAATTATCCCAAAATAAGTCAGTCGCTACTTGCTATTCATCAGAATGATCTTACTTTTATTAAACTTTTAAAATGAAAATAGGCTGAATGGATTAAAAAACAAGACCCATCTATATGCTGCCTACAAGACTCACCTCTTGTGCTGTAAAGATATACAGAGACTAGAAGGGAAAAGATGTTTCATGCGAATGAAAACCAAAAGCTGGATAGTTGTACTTATATCAGACAAAATGGAATTTAAAACAAAGACTATGATAAAAGACAAAGAAGGGCTTTACATAATAATACAGGAGTCAATCCAACAAGAGGATATAACAATTGTAAATATTTATGCACCCAACACAGGAACACCTAAATATATAAAGCAAGTATTAACAGACCAGAAGGGAGAAATTGACAGTAATACAATAATAGTAGGTGACTTTAAAATGAAAATATATTTATTACCTATTTTCAGGAAGAACAAAATTCTTTGTATCTAACCACCTACAGTGATGATGATATAAGACCCCAATTTTAAGCTTTTCAAGGTATTCAAGTGCTGTATTATATGGACTGCTTTAGAATAAAGAGCTAGTTCTATTTATGCTAAAGTCTATGTATTGCCATCAACACTGGGGCACTAAAAGTGATTTTGTAAGAAGTCTCAACATCATTGTAGTAGTGTAAACCATCCAACATGACATAGAAATGATAGAAGGATTTTTACAAAAGCCATCTCTCTATACCCACTGAGATATATGGCTGTTTTAGTTGGCCATAGTATATATGTGAACAGGGGTCAAAAAATAAGGTGACAGGAGATCTTATCAAAATCATGTAACTGTGTAGCCTTAGAGTCAAGGTTTCAAATTCAGCAAGTAAATTAAGATGTAAAAACAATGTCTAAGATTTTCCTAAGTATCCTTAATAAGTTTACTTAAGAATAATTCTCATGGGATCAATGAAAAATAATGAAGCATCTCATCAAAAATTCTATTCTATTTCAGTTCTCTGAGTAAAATTTGAACTCTGCAGGATCATCAATATTCTTAGCCCTATCTTAATTTAATTGCTGTTGTTTATTTATAGTAAAATGGATAGATGGGAAAATGAATTAATGGATGAATCAACTGATTCATTAATTAATAGCTCTTTGCTTTTTGGTCTCAGTAGAATTTTGTTATTTTTCAGTTAAAATGTGTAATTTTAATGATTCTCTTTCATCTGCAGCTGGAGTGCCAAACTGTATCTTACACCAAGTAACATTGTTCTACTCACTGCTATAGCTCTCATCGGTGTCTGTGTTTTCATCTTGGCAATAATTGGGATTTTACATTGGCAGGAAAAGGTTTGTTCATTTAAATGAAACATTAACTTCTGTTCATTTGTATTAGTAATATATTGCTCTTTAAAAACACTGTATTTTAAACTTTTTTCAAATGACTAAGATTTTGTGATTTTTCACACTCTATTCATAATGTCCTCTTACTGATTATAATTTCTTTCATCCCTTTAAGTTATTGTCTTTTAGCAATTCATACAAATCACGGAAATTATTTTAAAACTTCAGTGCTGTACAATAGTAATAAAATGATCACCCAGAAATTACCAGGTGTATTGAAAAACTTAGAAATAACTTCATAAAGACCTGAAAAATAATAATTTTTTAACAAACCTGTGTTTATTATCTACTGATAAAACCATGAACACGTTTTTCCAGGAATAACATCTATGTCTATATAAAGAATTAGAGCACAGAGAGGTTAAATGATTTTCTCAAGGTTTGGGTGGAAGGTAACAACTAAAGTGATAAACATCTTTTCCACCTATAAAGTATTCTTTGCACAGAACTAAACATTTTTCTGTTGTTTAGTATAACCCCTAAATAATAATTAAAAACAACACTCCAAGTGTAGATTTTTTTATACAGTGTTTATGAGGAGGAAAAAAGAGGCTATCACATAAATGTATTAGCAGTTTAGATATAAATTGAAAAAGCTAATTGTTCTGAAAATGTGAATATGAATTAAGTACATGAATTAATATGAATATATATTAAAGTATATAACTAGCAGTTTCCATCAGTGTTCCCCAAAAAGGGCTTCTTCATGTCATAAAAGTGTTTTCTTTTGGATTGTCTTTGGATTGTCATGTCCATTATAATAGTTTTTTGTTAACTAAATTTACTGTGTATTTTAGCTGTTTTAACTTAGAAAAAAAGAGATTTTTTTTTTTTATTCTTTGCCCCAGGGGTACAGGTCTGTGAATCATCAGGCTTACATCTTTCACAGCATTCACCAAAGCACAAACCCTCCCCAATGTCCATAACCCATCCACCCTATCCCTACCCTCCCACCCCCCAGTAACCCTCAGTTTGTTTTGTGAGATTAGAAGTCTCTTATGGTTTGTCTCCTTCCCCATCCCATCTTGTTTCATTATTTTTCCCTCCCTACCCCCCACGACCCCCCACCCTGCCCATCAAGTTCCTCATATCAGAGAGATGCTATGATAATTGTCGTTCTCTGATTGATTTATTTCACTCAGCATAATACCCTCTAGTTCCATCCACATCGCTGCAAACGGCAAGATTTCCTTTCTTTTGATAGCTGCATAGTATTCCATTGTATATATATACCATATCTTCTTTATCCATTCATCTGTTGATGGACATCTAGGTTCTTTCCATAGTTTGGCTATTGTGGACATTGCTGCTATAAACATTCGGGTGCACGTGCCCCTGAGGATCACTACCTTTGTATCTTTAGGGTAAATACCCAGTAGTGCGATTGCTGGGTCATAGGGTAGCTCCATTTTCAACGGAAAAAAGAGATCTTAATTGTGGTAAGTGTTCATAGAGTGTCTCTTCCTAAAAAATTACTCTTTTATACATCAAAAATAACAACAGAAACTTACAAAGTCAGTTAATTTTAAGATTGCAACTTAAAACATAAAATAAAGGGTGATCCTACATACTTTTGTCCAGAAGTGTCAGAACATAGTCTGAAGTATTACATACCTTTAGACCTATAAAGGAAAGGAAATTAACTTCATTAATTTCTCATGTAATCTGATTATAGTATAAACATTATAGACTTACAATAATAATGATGCAGTGGCTAAAAATTGAAATTTTAAATAGAGATATGGATTTGACCATGTATACTCTCCTCTGATACCGTGGTTCATCTCCTACCTCTTTGACCACTTCCCTTTCACCTAGCTGGGTGCTCCTTTCTACCATTTCCTGACCAGAGTGTCTGCCCTAGGCCGTCTTCTTTCTACAGTTTTCCTGCCAGTTTTATCCAAAACCACAGATTCAGGCTATTACCTCAAATATCCCTAACACTCACCTGTCCCTAAAGTACTCTTAGCCCATTCCAGCTGTCTCCATGACATCTCTACCTCGATCAGTTACAACCACCTTAAAACAAATATTTTAAAGCTTTGTCTCTCTTCTTTCCTTCTTACCTATAAAATTTGATCAGTTGCCCTACTGATTCTGCTTCCCTGACAATTCATGCAGCTGACTCCATTTCTGCATTTCTACTCCCAGGGCTTTAGGTTCAGCTCCTTGTCCTGTCCAGTCCTGCCTTGTCTCCCTGAATTCTTTTTGCTCCATTGATCACATTGCTGCCATATAACTCATCAAGTTTAGCCTTAGTCATGTCACTCCTCTGCTCAAAAATCCCGCCTAAAATGTGTCAGCTCCTTACCCTAGCCTGCACACACCTTTCCAACCTTGTTTCTTACCCGCTGCTTTCACGTATTTCCTGCTCCTGCCCAACTTCCCATGATTGCACCTGTTCTACCCCAGCTTGGAATGAGTGCCGCTCCCCCTCCATTTCCATAAATACCATCTTTTCAAAGCTTTCCCTTTCCTCACTCCAACCTAGAAGTAATCTCTCTCCCAGAATATTAGTGACAGTTTTCACTTTTTTCCTGAAATTCAGTTATTCAATATGTTTTGTTTTCTTCTTTCTCTGAGTTTTTTGAGACCACGATACAAAGCTGAGGATTTTTTTCAATCCCTCAGAATACCAAGCATAGTACTTTGCTGAGGGTGGAGGGTCAATGAATATATGCTAAATAATAGGTTAAGGTCAAAATAATTAATGTACTTTACTTAGATTCATTTATTAATATTAGTGTTAAGGATGGGAAAAATGTAATAGTTCCATCCTTGTAGAATCTAATGTTTACTACTACTTCCAAATAAATAATAAATGATAACAAACTAAGTATTTAAGGAATATTTCTTATTGGTTTTTAAATTTAATTAGTGGGTTATTATAAAATAGCTACTGTAAACTACAAAAATTTCATAATTATTACATAATAAAATCACATCTTTTATCTACTATTTGCTTAGAGATTTGTTTTTCTAATTAACCATTTTATATTTCAGAAATGAGTCTTTTCTTGACATTTTCCTGTCATTTATAAACTAACCTAAAATTGTTTTTCAGAAAGCAGATGATAGAGAAAAACGACAAGAAGCCCATCGGTTTCATTTTGATGCTATGTGACTGGCCTTTAATATTACATAATGGAACAACTATTCACTTGATTAATTGAAATACTAAATTTGGTTGATAGAAGAAATAAGGGATTTTGAGTATTATTTATAAATGATGTATCCTTTGGTAATTATTGAAAAGTATTCAAATAAATATGGTCTGAATGTGTGACAAGGTCTTTTTTTAAAGCACTTTGTATACAATAATTTGGGTTATTTAAATGTGCTGTACATTTTTGTTACTTCGTGGAATGTGTTGCATGTACTCAGGTGTTTATGTATTTATAATCTTACTAGAATAATGATGATGGAAAAAGACATGTATAAATAAAAATAAATGAGCAGGGATTTTTGTGTTCCACTTGAATTGATCTTGCTTCTTATTCTAACAATACAAATTACACCTTTGTGAATGTATCACAGATAAAGTTATTTCACCTTAGTCAAGCAGGTGACGGTACATGGGATAGTGCTTGGATACTCTGGCTTTGGAATTGCAGTCCAGCAGGCTCGCCTCAAATTCCTGGTTCCACCACTTACAAGCTGTTTGAATTTGGCTAATTGTTAATCTCTGAGAGCTTAAAAGTTTTCTTGTTTACAAATGGGGCTAGTAATACTACTCACTTGGGTTTGTAAACATCAGATGGGATGATGTATGTGGAGTGCTTAGCTTGGTGCCTAGCACAGAATTAGTTAACTGCTCAATAAGTGGTAGTCGTCATGATTACTATTTTTAGTTGTTTTTTTTTCTTTACAGACTTCTAAAACTAATTATCAAAATATATGGACTCAATAGAATGTAATTTTCAAGCATGAGGAAATCATATTCTTTGGAAAATCTAAATTCTTACTGGTTGGCATCTTATATGACAATTTATTACTTGCTCACATTAACTAAAACTTATAGTACCCTCCAAGAATTAATATGCAACTAAAAATTTTCATTTCAACACTGATCGTTATCATGTGATAATGAAGAACAATTTGATTTCTTGAAACTGCTGTAGATAGCATCTAAGAATGCAAATCTTCAACCACATTTTTTTTTAAAGATTTTATTTATTCATTTGACACAGAGAGAGAGATTACAAATAGGCAGAGAGAGAGGAGAGAGGAGGAAGCAGGCTCCCTGCTGAGCAGAGAGCCCGATGCGGGCCTCGATCCCAGGACCCTGGGATCATGACCTGAGCCGAAGGCAGTGGCTTTAACCCACTGAGCCACCCAGGCGCCCTTCAACCACATTTTTATTCTCAAAAGCATAGAGTCTCTAATTTACATTCAGACTTCAGTGCAAATTTTTATGAACTTCACCTCACCAAAAAGTTACTTTAAGACTTAAATCTAAGACTGGGAAAAGTTTATATATCAATGTTAATAATTTTCTCATATGCAATGGACATGTGATGGCTATAAGGCACAAAAACTTATCTAAAAACAATTAATTTTGTTCTTCATGTTATTTTTTCTCTTTACAGTTCATTGAGAATGGCATGTGTATAAGTGGTTTACTTTGTGTATCTAAGCATGTTAATAATGTCTCCTTAATAAATACTGTGTATTAAAATGAAGTATTTTGGTGAGTTTGTAAATATCTTTTAAGTATAAAGTCTAAGTCACTTATCTGCACCTTGAGACAGTGGTAAAGTGACTCGCCCATTGCCTCCTTGTGAGTTCATGCAAGATAGGAATCCCCTGACTACAGTACTCCCTTATTTTACTAAACAGTTATCAACAGCAACACTGCCAGGCACACACTGTCCTAAAGACTGTTAGACTGAGTATCTCTCAAATGATACAGCATGAGTTTTAAAAGTACCTGGAAAAAAAAATAAATAAATAAATAAAATAAATAAAAGTACCTGGAGTCAGGATCTATGAGGAGTATGTTATAAGCCAATAAAATGTTAAAGAGAAAAAAAGAAAAAGAAGATGAATACTTCACAACTCCTTTAATAAGGTCAATATTTCCCTAATACCAAAACCCAGTACATTACAAGAAAATAAAACTACAGACCAATATTCCTAATAACATAGCTGCAAAAATCCTCAACAAAACATTAGCAAATTGTATCCAGAAATATATAAACAGATAATATGTAACAGATAATATGTAACGACCATTCATCCAGAATGCAAAACTAATTTCACTATTTGAGGGGAAAAAGCAGTATAACTCACCATATTAATAAATCAGAAAAACCACCTTTTATCTTCTCAATAGACACAGAAAATTTAAGAAATCTAACATCCATTCCTGATTTTTTTTAAAAAATCTAGATAAACTATGACTAGAACTTCATTAACCATAAAGGGCATTTTTTTAAGAATCTGCAGCTAACAACATACTTAATGGTGAGAGACTGAATGTTTTCTGCCAATGATTAGGTACAAGACAAGCATGTCCTCTCCCACAGATACTTTTCCACATAGTACTAGAAATCTTAAAGTAATAATCAAGAAAAAGAAATAAAAAGCATACAGATTGGAAAAGAAGAAATAAAACTATCCCTATTAGTAGATGACATGAATGTCTAGAAAATTCCCAGGAATCTATAGACACACACACACACACCAAAATACATCCTAGAACTAAGTGAATTTAGCACGTTTAGCAGAACACAAGATCAACACAATTATTTATACATAAACATAATGAACAATTGGAAATAGAAAAAAAATTTTTTTAAGATTTTATTTATTTGACAGAGAGAGAGATCACACAGAGGAAGAGAGGCAGAGAGAGAGGAGGAAGCAGGCTCCCTGCTGAGCAGAGAGCCCAATGTGGGGCTTGATCCCAGGATCCTGAGATCATGACCTGAGCTGAAGGCAGAGGCTTTAACCCACTGAGCCACCCAGGCACCCATCGAAATAGAAAATTTTTAAACACTATTTAAGAAAGGGAGAGAGAGAGAGTGCACATGCAAGCAGGGGAGGGCCAGAGGAAGAGGGAGACAGGCAGACTCCCTGCTGAGCAGGGAGCCCAATGCCAGGTTCAATCCCAGGACCCTGAGATCATGACCTGAGCCAAAATCAAGAGTTGGCCACTTAACTGACTGAGCCTCCCAGGCGCCCCTGAAGTTCTTATGTAGAACTATAACAAAGCATGCATGGGATTTGTATGCAGAAAATTACAAAGTGCCAATGGAAAATCAAGGAAGACTTGAATGTAAAGACACTGTTCATGAATTGGAAGATTCAACCTAGTAAAGATGTCAACACTCCACAAAGTGACCTATAGATGTAATACCATCCATATCAAAATCCCAGCAGTGTTTTTTGTAAATATAGGCAAGATGATTGTAAAATTTATATTAAAAAGTGAAAGAAGTAGAACAGCTTAAAATAATTTTGAAAAAGAAGGCAAAGCTGGAGGGAACAAACTGATTTTAAGACTTCCGGTAAGTCTTTATAAAAATGTTATAGTAACCAAGACAGTGGGGTATTGACAAAAAGATAGACACATAGAGCAATGACAATGGAACAGAATAGAGGATCGGAAAGAAACTTACACAAATACAGCTATTTGATCTTTGACAAAAAGCTATTTGAATTTTACACTTTTGAAAAAGTGATTTAGTGGAAGGCAGTCTTTTCAACAGATAGTGTTAGAACAATTGGCCAAACATAAGCAAAGAAAAAAAGGAGCTTGATCTAAATCTCACACCTTTGGGGCACCTGGGTGTCTCCGTGGGTTAAAGCCTCTGTTTTTGGCTCAGGTCATGATCTCAGGGTCCTGGGATCAAGGCCCGCATCCGGCTCCCTGCTCAGCGGGGAGCCTGCTAATAAATAAATCTCTGCCTGTCTCTCTGCCTCCTTGTGATCTCTCTCCCTCTGTGAAATAAATAAATAAAATCTTTTAAATAAATAAATAAATCTCACGCCTTCTATGATAATTTAATAAAAACGGATCATAAACAGGCATCTGGGTGGCCCAGTAAGCGTCCAACTCTTGGTTTTTTTTGGGAGCCTGTGTAAGTTCTTTCCCTCTCCCTCTGCCCCTCCCCCCATGCTCTCTCTCAATAAATAAATATTTTTTAAATAGATCAGAAACTTAAACATAAAATATAAAACTGTAAGACTTTTAGAAGGAAACATAGAAGAATATCTTCATGAACTTCATGAATATTGTCATGAGTTAGGCAAAAAGTTCTTAGAAATGACACCAAAAGTATGATCCATAAAAGAAAATATTGATAAATTTAACTTCTAAATTAAAGACATTTTCTTTGCCAAAACCACTTTCAAGACTATGAATAGACAAGCTGCATATGGGAAGAAAATATTTGCAAATCACATATCCAACAATGGGCTTGTAGCCAGAATGTATGAAGAATTCTTCAAAGTCAGCAATACATAAACAACCCAGTTTATTTTTTTTTTTTAAAGATTTTATTTATTTATTTATTTGACAGAGAGAGAGAGAGATTACAAGTAGGCAGAGAGGCAGGCAGAGAGACAGGGAGAGGAGGAAGCAGGCTCCCCGCTGAGCAGGGAGCCCGATGCGGGCCTCGATCCCAGGACGCTGAGATCATGACCTGAGCCGAAAGCAGAGGCTTTAACCCACTGAGCCACCCAGGCGCCCAACAACCCAGTTTAAAAGTGGGCAAGTACTGGGACACATAACTAAAAAAGATATACAAACGGCAACTGATGAAAAGATACCCCACGCCATTAGCTGTTAGGTAAGTGAATATTAAAATCATGAAAATATACCATTACATACCTACTATAACAGCTAAAACAAAAAATACTGACAATTCTAAGTGTTGACATGGATGAGAAACTGGAGCAATTGGAATTCTCATACTCCTGATAGGAAGGCAGAGTGATAAGATCACTCTGGAGAACAATTTAGTGGTTTCTAAAGTCAACTGTATTTTTATATATGAGCAAATTGGATTCAAAATGGATTTTAAAACAGGTAACATTTATAAACTCACCAAAGTCAACTACCCATGAATAACACAAGATGTACCACATCTCTGTGGGGTCAATTATAAAATTTTCTTCAGAAACATTAAGAAGTCTTCAATACATGGTACATTTGTACCATGTTTATGGACAGGATGACAAAGTATTGTAAAGATGTCAAATCATCCCCAACTCCACTCAATATCCCAACAGATTTTTGTGATAGTAGCTGCTAAGCTTGATAGGCTCTTTCTAAAATGTATATGGAAATACAAAGGGCCAAGAATAGCCAAGACTTTCTTGAGAAAGAACAAGAACTTGCTCTGTCAGATATCAAAACAATATAAGGTTATAATGATTAATACAGTGTAGTATTAGTAAAGAGACAAATAGATTCCAGGCCTAAATGTGAAATGCAAACTTATAAGATTTTAGTATTTAATATACATAAATAACTTCATGATCCTGGGGTAAGGATGGGTTTCTTATTCAAGTCACTAAAAACACTATAAGGAAAAATTTTTTATGTACAGTATATGTGCTGCCGAAGCGAGCACTCAAATTTTTTATGTACAGGAGCATATTAAGATTAATAACTTCTGTTCATCACAGACACTATTAAAAGAATGAAGACAAGTCATAAAATTAGAGAATATATTTCAACACACATATCTGATTAGTTATACAAAATAGAGAAATTTTATAAAATTATTTAAAAAGACATCCCAGTAAAAAAATGGGCAAAAGTTTTCAATAGGTCATTCACTAAAAAAGGAAATCCAAGCAGCCAATAAACATATAAAAAGGTGTTCAAATTTGGGAAACGCAAATTAAGCAAACAAATAATCAGAAATAGATTCATAAATACAGAGAACAAATTAGTGGTTGCCAGAGGGAACAGGCAAATAGGGTAAAGGGGATTAAAAGGTACAAAATTCTAGTTTCTCAATAATGTCACGAGATGAAAAGTACAGCAGAGGGAATATAATAAGATTGTAATAACTTTTTGTGATGACAGATGATAGCTACATTTATCATGGTAAACATTTTGTAATGTGTAAAATTATCAAATCACTAGTACATCCTAAACTAATATAATATTGGATGTCAACTACACTTCATTTTAAAAAAGAGAAAAGTAGTTACATTCCATGAGAAAAAAGAAAAGGAAAGAAATGATTAAAAGAATAGTGATAAACTGTAGGGAATTGGAAGAATATTATAATCAGACACAAGCACATGGGAAGCTTCAGCATCAAGTTTTATTTCTTGATCTGGGAGGTGTTTACATGACAGTTTTATAATTAAACGGTACAGACATGTTTTTATAGACACTTCTGAGTATTATATTTCATAATTTTTTTAGAATCTTACAAAGGTTTTCCAAAATCCTTTTGTAAATCACATGTCTAGAAATATGTTTCATTGCAAATCTTATACATTTTACAGCATAAAAAATAGTTTGAGATTTTTTGCCAATAATTGTAATAATTTAGATACAACATCCTTACAAAAATGAAAATTGAATAACACCAATATATAGTTGAATATATATACATTCTAATCACACTAGCATTAATAGCATAGGATATCAAGCAGCACAAATATTCAGTCCATCAAGCCCTTAAGTTGAACATTTAAGAAAGTTCTTTTATTTAGCAAACATTATCAAATAACTAGATGAAGAATTTTACGGTTTAATATTATGGTTTCATGTTGTAGGTATAAAACAGCATTCATTTCAGCTTGCAGTAAACAGTTTTAAGCCTAGAGTAAACAGATATTTCAAAATGGGGTTTTGGCTTTTAAGAAAATGGCTCAGTTGGTTAAGTGCTGACTCTTGGATTTTGGCTCAGGTCATGATTTCAGAGTCATGAGATCAAGCTCTGAGCAGAGACCGATAAAGACTCTCTTCCTCTCCCTCTCTTCCCCTCAAAAAAAGGGAAGGAGGGAGGGAGGGAGGCAGGGAGGGAGGGAGGAAAGAAGGAAGGAAGGGAGGGAGGGAGGGAG
>LNAC01000570.1:363510-476451 GCA_002007465.1 Ailurus styani
GACCTCGGAATCCCGTGCCGCGGGTGTCTGGTTCTTCTCGATTTGTCGTACCGGGACTTAAAACGGTGGGCTTGCCAAGTGTACAAAGCTCCCAAACAGGCTAGCGCTGCTGTGCATTTTCCTGGAGGTGTTATTTTAGATTGAAATTGATATGCATAGATAATTAAGGTTGTGATACAAAGTTGCTTCCGAAACTCGGACTGAATAATTCTTTTTTCAGTCGTCAGTGGAAAACCACCACCACCAAAAAACGGCTTCCCTTTTTCTCTACTGATTTAAATTGAAAACCAAAGAGCCGTAGGTTGGTAATGCTATGAAATATCCTCTTTTTTATATTGGGTAAGGAGTTAAGGTATTGTATTAGCAGTGTCACATACAGCTTATTGTATCCTGATATTTTTACAGTGACAAATGTTGAGTGGGTTTTTTTCCCATTCCATAGTAACACTTTTTTCAGATTTATTAGAAAATTCAGTGTAATTTTGCTTTTAATTTTAACTAGACAATTCCCTGTTTTCCAGATTTTCCCAAATTCATAATTGAGACTTAAGCAGTTTAATTTCAAATGTTTACCCACATGTATACTTACAGACCTATACTAGGACTTTCTACCTAGTGAATAGTCCATATCACTCCATGAATTTAGTGATTCCTTCATTAAATTAAAATTTAAAACTCTGGGGTGCCTGGGTGGCCCAGTCGTTAAGCCTCTGCCTTCGGCTCAGGTCATAATCCCAGTCCTGCCCAAATCGGGCTCCCTGCCCCGCGGGGAGCCTACTTCCTCCCTCTCCCACTCCCCCTGCTTGTGTTCCCTCTCTCGCTTTGTCTCTCTGTCAAATAAATAAACAAAATCTTAAAAAAAAAATCTAAAACTCTGTTGTTAATTTCGTATAGTTTTTCTATCTGTAAATCCTTATTTATGTAGCCATTTCTTGGAAATTAGAATTATTTTATTCTTCCAAAATAAATCATATATGCACAGTAGGTTTTCTGTTAGTGTTCATTATCCAAATTTGCTTCGTTGTCTTGATTGCTTTATGGTTATCAACATCGTGACTGTCCATCTGGGCAGCCCCCTAAGGAGAAATCAGTTTAGCCCTCTCTACCTGCCGGACTTCAGGGAACTGAGCAGGATAGGACAGAATTGCTGGTCCTCCTGAATCCTGAAGGGATTTGCAGCTTTTCTCCCTGTGCCTTTGTCGTTGGTACATACTGCCCTCTCTGGCCACTGTGGTGAAGCGTTTAGTTGTTGCACCTTTCAGGAAAGGATTCTGTGGTGATGGCAGAGCCAACAGGGAAACAATGTAGCATCTGGCTTTGCTTTTTAGTGTACACTAAAACCTACAATTGTTCTACATGCTGGAGTATTTTTAAAGCTCAAACTAAGTTTTCGAAGGCTCGCTAGAGATGAAACAAGCTATTTTTAAGTCTTCTAAAGTTTGTGTGCTCGTAAATATGGGGAATTGGTCTAGAAAGATTCAAGAAATTAACAAAAGTTGATTCTGAGAAGCAAATCTGGGAGATAGAGACCAGAGTGAGGGGAAGGTTTCTATTTCACTGCACATATTTGTAGCCCTTGATTTTTTTTAACCAAATGCGTGTGTTACCTATACAAAAGTTGTTATTTTTAATTTTTAAAAATTATCTTTTGGAAAAATACTGGATTTTCCTAATGCTTCCATTAAGTGTGTGCATCAAGGCATGAAAAAGCAGCCCTTAAGTATCCTGTAAGGTGAATTGCTTCAATACTGAAGAGGTTCTTATCAGAAGTAGTTATTTAATATTTGCATAATTACAGATATTACCTACCCAAAGCCTTGTTTGCAGTATTATGGTCAGTTCTACTAAAACAAATCATCCATAATGAATGTGTGAGATCTTAAGTGGGAGGTAATTTTCTTTAAGATGCCATTGATTCTTTTTGTTTTACTCTCAGCAGTGAGAACAAAAGAATAACTCTACTAGGCTTTTTAAACATTTCGTATGTTGTTAAAACTGAATAATTCACTTTTAACTGTTTATGATCCCTCTGGGTCTTATAAAATTTGATTTAACTTTCTGTCAAAGTTAAGTAAGCATCATAGTCACATGAAAATATTGCATTAGTATTATAAGCCCATTTTTAACTTTTTTTATTCACTCTTCACACTTTAGGAGAATCCTATTAGATTCAGTTATATTTAAACTGTATAAACTGCTGTAAAATTTTCATATAACAACATAAATATCCCTTGGCCTATATCTTTAAAATCTTACCTGAGAATGACAAAAAATTAATTCCTGTCTTTCTCATGCCTCATCCAAAAATTAGTAAACTATGCAAATGTACAGTTAGATATATCCTGTCCCTTTTAAGGATGAAGGATGTGAAGTTTTAAGGCACAGTTTTGTTAAAAATTAACTTGTTGACTTCCCTCCCCCCCCCAGGAATAGGGGAAATGTTTTAAGGCTGAAAATTGAAGTCTGACTAAGCACTGATTTTATAATAGTAAATCCTCAAATTTAGAATCCAGTTTATCTATGTTTGGAAACCAAATTCACCTGCTAGAAAAAAACATGCAGCCCTGTAAGACACACATGTGCATTCCAAAACAAGTTCAAATCACTCTCAATCCTTTTTGGAATAAGATAGAAAAAAGATAAACTATAAATAAAGTTCATATCCAAAGTTTTAAAATAATCTCAAGTTCTGTTTTTGGTTATTACCCATTCAGCAGTCTCCTATAGTTTGGTTTTTTTTTTTTCCTCAGTCTCATTTTTCATTTTATGCTCCTTGCAGAGTAGTTCTTGATGTTTAAAAACTGTGACCCTGAACCACTATGAAATCCCAGTTATTATGGTCTTCGATTTGGAAAGGGGAAACCTGAGATGTTATTGGGTCCATTGGCTTCCAAACTCTTCTTAGAGAAGAACTTCCTGAAACGGAACCCTTCTGAGGAGGTACTTAAAAACTAAACAAAGATAAGGTCCAGGTTGCTGTAATTGGTGAGGGACCTCACCCGCTCAAAGGCTCATCAGAGTGGCCCCCCAGAACTGATAATTTTTAACATGTTTGTTATATCACTCAAAACTTCAGTTCTTCCTAGGCAAAATGCCATTAGAGCATGTCGGTTTAAATATGCCTGGGCTAATATGTTGGAAATTACAGCAGTAGTGGGTAAGGAGATACCACTCTTTAAAATGTGACCTGGTCACTTTAAAATTTGTTGCTGTGAATGTCTAAAGAAGACTCCTATAAAATGAGGAAATACAAAACTGCCCTCTTGGGAGCGCTTGGCCAGCCAGGTTGCCCCATCCTGCAGGAAAGAAAGCACTTCTGTGACAGTCTTTCTTAAAGTGGTTGGCAGTTGATTAGCATATATAGGTTGGAGTGATCCCAAAGTTTGCCCAGTCCATCTTCTTTCTTAACTAATAAGTAAAATTGCGTTTGATTAAATTTGAGTACTCTGTTCTGTGAAACATAGTTTATCAAAAACAAGTTTCTACTACCTCAAGTAATGTGTAGACTCTTCATCGAACTCCATTCTACTTTCATTATAGAAAATAGTAAAGAGCAAGGAGACCAGTTAGGCCGTTGTTACATCTGGCATCTGATAGATTCTGCAGACCTTACATTTACCACTATGGTGTTTAAAACAGGAAGGCTTATTGGAAAGAGGCACATTTAAATACTAACAGAGGTAAATTGAGCCAACCTGAGAAAAGTAAACTTAGTGGCTAGATATCTGAAAAGAAAAGAAAAAAATCAATTCTTTTTCTGTCCCTTAATTTATGCTTAATAAAAGAAGCTGGGTCATCTGTGTGATGACTGTTAACCAAGATGTGTGCTGCTTAATTTGTTAATGCAGGACTCGGCACTGTATGTTGTAGTTATAAAAGGACGTATTCAGGACCATGCTTACTCATTCCAGGTATTCATCTAATTTTTATTGAATGCTGTTGTGGGCCAAACAATCTTCTAGTCACTACAGATGCATCAGTGAATCAGACAAGGCTCCTCTTTCTAGTAGAAATTGACAAATAGTAAGCAAACTATCAAGTGATATAAATAATAATTAAAATATTTATGTAATAAAACAGGATGAAGGAGAAAATGTAGTTTCTTTAGGAATCAGAATGTCCTCACAAGACCTGAATGACAGGAAGGAACCAGCCATGCAGAGAGATTCTAGGCAAAAGGAATAAGCTAGTCCCTAAGGCAAGAAATTAGCTTGGTATATTGAAGTAGTGGGAAGAAGGCCTCTAGCAATCAGGAGGTCAGAGAAGTGGTTAGATGCTAAATCACATAGGACCTCTGCAGTCAAAGTTGGGAGTATGGATTTACTCTAAATGTAATGGGACTGTATTGGAAGGTTTTATGAAAGGCTGTGATATGATCTGGTTTATGTCTTAAAGGGATCACTGGCTGCTGAGTACAGACTAGACTGTAGGAGACATGGCAGAAATAGCCAGTTGTCTCCCAGTATCCATTTTAGACTTCAGTAATTCTCTGAATTTTAATTAAGCCTGTGACCACCCAACAGAAAGACTAGATTTTCCAGTTTTCCTTAGGGTTAGGTGTGGCCATGGGACTAAGTGAGTGGTCAATTAGATATGTGTGCAACTTTGAGAAAGTGGTGATGTTTTTTTGTTCAGTTAAAATTTTTATTATGAGATCATTGTAGAGTCTAGGCAAATGTGTTTAAAGGAAGGAGGAATGTCCTGTGTTATTTCTTCATTCTTGCTGGCTCTTAACACAGGCATGGTACCTGTAATGAAGATATAATGGCTGGCACTTCAGCATCCATGTGGGACCATAAGATGAACTTGGAAGGGAAAGCCATATACAACTGAACAATAAGATAGAAGGAGCTTAGGTCCCTAGTAATGATAACCTTCACTCTAGGCCTTAGCTACTTATCGCCACAGTTTGTATACTTGCCAGAAATATATTCTATCTTGTGTAAACTCGTTGTGTAAAAGTAAAAGAAACAAAACTAAGACAGAGATAGAGAACTGGTAATAGCCATAAAAGTGAAAAATCTGAATGCTATCAAATAAAATTAATTTTGAAAGTTCCTAAAAAAAGCAGGTTTTAAACGGGGCGAAAGTAATTTGGTGGAAGCAAAGGGAGGTCCATGGCAAGTGCAGAGGTTTAGAAATAAGAAATATTTGTAGAAACGTGATGAGAGTAGTTACCAAAGCATTCACCAACATTTCCAAAATCAGCTCATCAACTTCTTTGTGCCTGCACTCTACCCTGCCTCATCCCTCTTGGCCCAGCCTTGTCCCTGCCATCAGCAGTGGAGAAAATAGGCATCCTCTTTCCCTTTCTTGCAGTATACTGTCATTCTCTTATTGCAGTGGTTGAACTGCAGAGCATGGTCCCAGGACCAGCAGCTTTAGCATTGCTAGGGAATTTGTTAAAATGTAAGTTCTCAAGCCCTACCCCAGACTTACTAGGTCAAAACTCTGGAAGTAAACCCTGCCCCCCAAAATCTGTGTTTTAATAAGTTCTCCAAATGATTGTGGTGCACACTACTGTCCCAGTGATTGAGTCCCTTCTCCCACCTAGAAGTAGATTTGCTGGGTGGGATTTATGCGTTTTTAAACCCCGATATATGTTACCAGATTAACCTCCAAAAAGTTATGCCAGTTGGCAGTCCAGTGACAGTGTATGTCAGTTTCCTATCTCCTGACCAACAGTAGAATCTACATAATTTATTAATATTAGACTAAATGTTTGTATTGTTTTGGGTTTTGGCACATTTTTCTGGTGGCATAATCTTTTTTTCTGTTATTTGTAGTTTTTGTTTGTCTTTAGTAAGTGAAAGTGTTCTCCACCCAAAAGGATACATACATAATTCACCTTTTTGTTTTTTCAATCTAGTATTTATTTTTCTATTTCGCTTGAAGGCAAGGATCTGCTTTTTTTCCCAAGTAATTAGAGTCATTTATTAAACCTACCCTTTTCCTGAGAGTTTCAAATACCATACATAAAATAAATTCTGGAATATATATACATATCTATTTCTTTTTTTTTTTAAGATTTTATTTACTTATTTGACAGAGAGAGAGAGATCACAAGTAGGCAGAGAGGCAGGCAGAGAGAGAGGAGGAAGCAGGCTCCCGCTGAGCAGAGAGCCTGTTACGGGGCTCGATCCCAGGACCCTGAGATCATGACCTGGCCCGAAGGCAGAGGCTTTAACCCACCGAGCCACCCAGGTGCCCCTACGTATCTATTTCTTGACCTTTTTCTTTTCTTCCATCTTCTTTAAGCTTCTTGAGAATAAGGACCAAGGTTGCTTGGTTCATTGCTGTAGCCTCAAGGACTGACCGTGTAATACAGTGGGGACTGGATATGTTTGTTGACAGATCATCTATTTCTTTCTATACCATTGCTACTTTCTGAATTACTGTAGCTTTATGATAAGTATGTTATTTTTATGTATTTTATGTCTCTTTATTTTTAATTTTCCTTGGCCAATATAAAAAAGTCTTCAAGATGCGCATCAGCAACATTTTTATTCCGCCAGAAAACTAAGATTTTGATTAAAATATAATTAAACATATGACTTATTGGGAAGAATTATTACCTTAAATTGTTTTATTATCCAAAACATATTGTTTCTCCATTGTATTAAATTTATTTAATTGTTTATTTATTTTAGTCTTAACTTTCTTCTCTTAATAGGTGTAATAATTTTCCAAGTAATTACCTTGGGACTTCTAGATTTTAAGTAACATTATCTATAAATAATAATTTTGTCTCCTTTCCAGTATTTATTGTCCAGAGTTTCCACTATTAACAGTAGAAAGAATAAATTTGATCTTGATTTTTACAGTGGAAGGTAAGGCCTTTAAACTAGAAGGCCTGGGGAGAAGACACTTCGTAGAGCTAATACGACAGTGATTCAAGGTAAAGGAAGTATACCTTGAGGACTAGTATATAGCTCCTGGAACAGCGTCTGTCTTTATCACGTAAATCTTCGTTAAAAAAAAAATTTTTTTTTTAAGAGAGGGACGGAAAGAGTAGGAGAGGGAGAATCCAGCGCGGAGGCCATTGCAGGGCTCTCGACGGGGCTCATGGCCACTCAGTCTCACAACCCCGAGATCATGACCTGAGCCTAAATCTAGTCAACACTTAACCAACTGAGCCATCCAGGCTATATACACATCATTACAAGGCCTCAACTAAACCCCAGAACCAGATACATGGGCATAAATTGTGGGCACTCCTGTTTTAAGCATCAAATCACAAGCAGTTCTCTATATAACTTAACAGTATGGTTAAGGAGTTCAGAATTTTTGTTTTGGCATGGATTTCTACCTTGAAGAATCAGTGCCTCCTTGGGCACATGATCTTTGAATTGAAAATGTGTGGTATTTCTGGATTTGAGAAATTATTGAACCTTTGGTTAAGAGGAAGAAGGGAACAGTGGCACGTGTTTGGAATGAAAGGCAGAACAAAGCACCACAGCACTGGTTCGTGTACTAAATAATTTCAGTGTTTGACGTTAATGGAATTTGTTTTAATATCCTGGTTATAACAAGCAATTTGCAAAGATCCTATTACACAACTAGAAGGACACTATGTTTATTATGATGTAGAATTTAGAATGATTAACAGTTACAACTGTATCACTATTTCTATCTCTGATTGTTGTGCAGATTCACCCTGTTCTTTGTATAAAATTTTTATATTCAGTAGCACAGCTTAATAGGTTGATTGAGTTGTGAATAGTTTTTAAGTATTTGGGGGAAAAGAAAATTGTGAGCAACCCTCTAAATAAAATAGAAAACAATAATAGGTTTATTTGGGCTTATAATTTTATTTTTGAAATGATCTACCATAGTTACACAACCTGTGTAAATTTCATAAGTCAGATATTTTACATAGACAAGTTTTATTGATCATTATGTAATTTTACTGGCACTGTTCATCCTTTTGCCATAGTTTTACTGTTGCTTCCCTGGTTTCAGTTTGTTGATTTGTTACTTGCCCTGTCTGCCTGGCTTTGTGTTACTTATATACTGTGAATTATAAATGTGAAAACTAGTAAATTGTTATGCCTGTGATTCAGGAGGAAAGGTATACTGAGCACAAAATTTTGATTAGTTGTGTATCATCTGAATGATATGCCTTGGGAAATAGTGTCTTCTAACAAGATAAATTGATATGAATGGATGTATTATTTGCTGAATTGTCAGATACCTAATATTACTCTAGGTTTTTCTTTTTGATCATAAATATTTTGTTTAAAAAAAAAAAAAGAACATGTTGCAATTCTCCATTCCTGAAACTCTGAACCGGTGCAAAGTTGTAAAGAGTTTGAAGGGAGAATTGTTCCTGTATAACATGAGGTCTTCAACACTACTAGCAACCAAAGAAAGGGAAGGGGAAATGAAAGTTGTTGTGAGAAGACAGAGGAGACAGACAAAGGTCAGCAAGGATACAGGAAGCTCAGATGAAGATGTTGGTGATTAGATTACAAAATGTAAACACAACTGAATGGCAAGAATTATCCTGTGTGGCTCAGTGGGTTAAAGCCTCTGCCTTTGGCTCAGGTCATGATCTCAGGGTCCTGGGATTGAGCCCTGCCGAGCCCTGCATCGGGCTAGCTGCTCGTCAGGGAGCCTGCTTCCTCCTCTCTCTCTGCCTCCTCGTAATCTCTCTCTCAAATAAATAAATAAATAAAATCTTAAAAAAAAAAGAATTATCCTTTTACATTGGTGACTTGGATAGTAGATGCTCAGTACATGCTACCAGTCACTTAACTAGCAACCTCTTTAGTGCCCGCATTTCTCTCACTGATTTTTCATCCTGTAAGTCACCATTTGCAGTTAACTCTACATCTGAATCATGTTATAAATCTCTCCTCCTTTCCATTTCCAGTACCATGGCTCTGCTTCAAGACCTTATTATTTTTGCTTCTTGAATGGCTTTCTCTCTAATCTTTGAAAGTTTAGACTCCATGAAACCATCAGGGTTATTGGTCTAAAACACAGATGGGATAATAACATTCTCTAGTTTAAAAACCCAAAAAGAGGGGTGCCTGGGTGGTTCAGTTGGCTAAGCATCTGACTCTTGCTTTTGGCTCAGGTCATGCATGATTTCAGGGTTATAAAAACGTGGAGCCTGCTTAAGAGTCTCTCTCTCCCTCTGCCCCTCCCCCATTAAAGTAATAAATAAATATTTAAATATTTAAAATAATAATAAAAACCCAAAATGACTTCTCATTATAGTCAAAATCCAAACTCTTTAGCATGACAGTCAAGATTTTTTACAATCAGATCTCATCCTGTTTCTCACCTGTATACCACTATCCCCCTCCTTGTGCTGACACTTCTGTGGGACTCAGAGTTCACCAGCCCTCCACAGATCGTGCTCCTCCATGTTTTCGTCTAAGCTGTTTCTTTCTCTGTATCCTGGATTGAAGTCCTGTAATGTCCAAATAGAATATACCTTCTATTTCTGGAATTTTCCTCATTCTATTCCTCTTAACCCCCAGGAGAATGCATGGTTCCTGTCTCTGCTTCCGTTATGATTTCTGTATAACTCCTATTAAACTTTGGTTCACCTTGTCTTGTAAATTCTTTTTGACAATAGATTGACTCCTTAAGAATGGTAGTTTCCGGGCGCCTGGGTGGCTCAGTGGGTTAAAGCCTCTGCTTTTGGCTCAGGTCATGATCTCAGGGTCCTGGGATCGAGGCCCGCATCGGGCTCCCTGCTCAGCGGGGAGCCTGCTTCCCCCTCTCTCTCTGCCTGCCTCTCTGCCTCCTTGTGATCTCTCTCCCTCTGTGAAATAAATAAATAAAATCTTAAAAAAAAAAAAGAATGGTAGTTTCCTATCATTTATTTAGCAGAATGCCTAGCATATAAAAACTAGTACTGTGTGTATCATCCCATTTAATCTTCTCAACAGCCTTATGACATCGGTGCTACTGGGGCAACATCCTCATTTTACAAATAAGTAAACTGAGTCAAAAAGGCCTCATGACCGGTACATAGTAAAACTCGAATCCCAGCCTGGATCCACCTAACTTGTAAAGTCCATACTCTTAACTATTTTGCTGTATTTCTCCCCCAACATCTGTATATCCTTGGTGCCTGCTATCCTTTGGTACAGTAGGTACTCTGTAAGTGCTTATTGACTGAATGAATTATAAAAACTCCAGTTCACACAGGACTTCAAGGCACTGTGATTTCCATTGAAAGGGAGAGTGAAAGATATCAGTGCGCCATTCATAAAAATAAAATGTTTAAAAGAATCATCAAGATACATACATACACAAAACAATTCAATATGTTATTGACTGGGTCTCAGAAATGTTCAACTTGGGGGAAAAAAGCTTCATTTTCTAAATATGCTGGGTTTTGCAGCGCATAGTACTACACAACTATAAAACGTCTTGAATTGATTTCTGGGAGACTGCTGCCCCCTAACTTCTGTCTTTGTAATAAATTTCTCACAGGTCAGATAATGTAATTGTACTTTCAGGGGCATAATACATTGTAGAGCTAGCCGTGTAATGCATGTAATCTCTTTAGAGGCAGTATAGTAAATATAGGATAATTGGGGTCAACAAAGTTTGTTGCAAAAAACTATGTGTTTTTAATCTATCATAAACTGAAAAATGCTTTAAATGCCTTATACTGTTAGTGCTTGTATAAATGACTACAGTATCAATTGTGTTTTTTCTTGGGTTGTCTTAAGTGTCAAATAGTAAATCTGAACATAACATTTAACCCTTAAAAATCTTGAGAGTGAATGTTAGTAAGAAATAGCAGCCTTAATTAATCTTTTCTTTACCATCTCTTTTCCATTGGAGATTTAGTAAAATGTAATGTAGATTCAGTTTTTTAACTTTTCTTTTCTATTATTTCTCTAGTGTTGTTAATAACAATACTTGTAGTCGAAGGGATTGCTGTGGCCCAAAAGACCCAAGGTAAAGTACTTTCAGTGATAACTTACCACATATTCAGGACAGTGAGTGGGATGGCTTATTGGAAAGGATTTCAACTTTTGAATACTATTTCCACAATCCCTCTGGGATGTTCCAGTGACCTAAGGCTTTCTGTCAGCCTATCAGTTTCAATTTTATTGGGTTCAGCTGCAGTTAACTAGAGTAAATTGTCAACATAAAGTCTTGCCCTGATAAATTTTTTAAATGGGCGTCACTAGTAGCTCCTAGCACACTATGGTTTATGTCCAAAAATTAAATGAGATTCATGCTTTATCACTCAGCAAAAATAAAAATCCCTTTTTTCAATGTAGACAAATGAAATATTTCCATCAGTATCTTGTTCAAAGCCCTGTGGACCTGTTCTGATTGTCCTTATTTATGAAAGAAAATAAGCTAGTGTGCTTTTCAAACCAAATTTTCATGTCAAAGTTTAGAACATTTACTGATTTACTTTTTACTTTCATCTAAGTTATACGTACACATGACAAAAATCAAAGCATTCTAAAAAGTTAATTATGAAAAAATAGTTTTCTATCCTCTGCTGCTCTACTTCCTTCTCCATGGAGATAACCAGAATTTTAGCTGAATCTTTTGGTATTTCCCTGCATATTTCTAAATAATATGTTATACTGTTACATCTTAATTATTTCAGTTTTACATCTTAGACAATGATTTCCCACCGTGGAAGATGACAGTTTAGCTCTTTCATGCACCTCCTCTTTCTACCCCTGACTGTACACCAGTGTTCTGTTACTTTCCTTCTGTACCACCTGTTTTGGTGAGTTCTGTCATAATTGTGGTCACATCTGTATCAGAATTTACGTCACTCATGAAGCTTTTTCCATATGAAAATTTTGTCTTTCAGTTTAGGAAATTTTTATTTCCTTTTCTCCTTGTTTAAGTTCTTAAATTCCCTTTTCTCTCTCTCTTTTTTTTTTTTATTCTTGAGAAACTTGTTTGGTTATGGGATATTCTTGTAGTTGTTGTTTTTCTATTTTCCATCTGTGTCTTTCTATCCTGTTTTCTTCTCAGTCTCTACTGAGACTTCCCCAACTTTACCCTCTAAACCAGGAATTGGAAAACTTTTTCTCTAAAGGGCCAGACAGTAAAGATTTAAGATTTTGCAGGCCTTACAGTCTCAGGACCAACTACTCACTTTTGCTGTTGTAGCGTGAAAGCAACTATGGACCATAGGCACATGAGTGGACATGGATATGTTCCTTGTAAACTTTCCTTACGATAACAGGCCACAGGTTGTATTTGGTCCAGAGCTACGCTTCGCGGTCCTCTGCTTTAAAATTTCCACTAATTTTTCATTTCTTCTATTTTTAGAAAATTTTTGTTTTCTGAATATTCTTTAAGTATCCTTATTCTTGTTTTGTAGATACACTCTCTTTTTTATCCAAGGGGATTAAATGACAGTTTTGTTTAGTTTTTAGTTTTTTGGGTTTTTTACATAATCTTTATTTCCTCAGATTTACTTTCTTCTTGTTTTTTATTCATTGTTCATACTGGAGGCTTTCCTCAAATATCTGGTGATCCTTGACTGTCTGCTCTTATTTTTGAGAGGAGCACTAAAATCTGATGACTAGCTGTCTGCAGGTGTAGAAGGACATGTTTACTGTGGCCCTCGCTTGTGAGTGACCTTGCCCTGGGGAATTCCTGAGTCCGTATGGCTGGCACTTTTCCTTTGGATGGTTGAGAGTCCCCAGAGAGGAAGCTTTCCATTTCCTGCTTAGAGGTTCTGCATCTCGCCTAGAGGCTTTGAAGGAGTTGAGTGGGGGAAGAGGCCAGGAGTGCCATTCACTGTATTAACATTCCCTAGTCTCCTTGTTTGCAGGTTGGTATGGTCACCCTCAGCTGTGCCTGGTGTCTCCTAGTCCAGTAACCCTGCTTTATCTTCTGCAAAGGAATCATCTCATTTTCTGATGTGGTGACAGAGCAGCAGCTTCCTAGATTTGTAGAATAGGGGAGGGTGTTAGAAATCAGATTGATTCTAAATAGACTTTTAGCCTATTTGTTTAGAAAGGACATGTTTTTAGAAAGGACAATTTCACCACCACCTGTCGTGCCCCCTCCTGCTCACCAGGAAGTGCCAGTGGTTGTGATTGCACCTACCTCTTTGTGCCTCCTGAGGCACATTTTTTGCCCTTAAAAAATCCGGTACTGTTCATGGAGTTTAAGGAGAGAGAACTAAATGCATGTGTTCAATCTACAATCTTTAACTAAAATCCCTTTTTAATCTTTGGATCCTATTTTGCTTTTGTGTTAAACTAAATATAGAGGTACCATACTGGAGATAAACCCCTGGGATCCTTTTATTTTTATGTTAGAACTGAGTTTTATAGAGTTGCACAGATTTATCAGATTCTCCCACACGGTTTTGCCCTTGTAAAATCTAAGCATTTTATTTCCCTCCTCTCCTACAGGGCAAACTTGTCCTTTAGCAGCAAGTTCTTCCCACCAGCACAGCATACAATTTTACCTTTCTCACACTTCTGCTGTATTCAGTTTGTTGCGCTAAACTTGGCAGTGGTTCTTGCAAAATTATGTACACTATCTGTGTAGCATAGAATGGGCAGTTGGATGGCTGAATTGTGGGGAAAAGAGAAGAATGCTATTCTCTTTTGCTGTAATTCATGTTTCAAATGCCATTTTCCCCTAAGATGGACAAAATATTGGAATCAAGCATATTCCTGCAACCCAGTGTGGCATTTGGGTTCGAACCAGCAATGGAGGTCATTTTGCTTCACCAAATTATCCTGACTCTTATCCACCAAACAAGGAGTGTATCTACATTTTGGAAGGTATTTAACCAATTTCTGTCTTTTAATGGATGAATTTTAACTCTATTGTAAAATTAAGCACATTGGTAAGATGCCCAGCTTAAGCCAGTTTGAACAAAATTTATACATGTATTTGAATTAAACTCTAGTAATTATAAATATTTCTGAATATTGAACACATGAACAAAATAATAGTTGAAATTTTATAGGAATTTTGAATCTCCTAAAATATAATTCAACCAGATGCATCAGTATATATGAGAAACTTCTCTAATAAGAAACAAGAAAGAAAAGA
Organism: Ailurus styani; assembly: GCA_002007465.1. Classification (NCBI taxonomy): domain Eukaryota; kingdom Metazoa; phylum Chordata; class Mammalia; order Carnivora; family Ailuridae; genus Ailurus; species Ailurus styani. Next base: position 377,539 of record LNAC01000570.1, read on the forward strand.
AAGAGAGAAAGGAAAGGAAGAAAGAGAAAGAAAAACTAACTCATACTGGCATCTCTTATCATGTTTTGCGCAAATTTATGTCCATAGTTACATTAGTTCTTGTCATTTCTTCTGTTTTTCTGTTCATCGTATCTCATGAACTAAGCGTTCGCTTTTCTAGTCCAATTTTAATGAATTAAGTACACTTAACTATATAATAAACAGCATATTGCAAAAAGAAACATCACTGCAGTTCTGCAGAGCAGCATTGTTATTCTTGATTAAAGTATAACATTAATTATGAATTTTATATATAACAGTCCTCATGATTCTCATCTGTGGAACAGTAACAGAGCCGTTTCTTTGCTTTTCCTGCTTGTGTCAGGACATTTATACTTTGTGTTGCCCTGACTTGCTTGCTTCTGTTTTCTAGCTGCTCCACGTCAAAGAATAGAGTTGACCTTTGATGAACATTATTATATAGAACCATCCTTTGAATGTCGGTTTGACCACTTGGAAGTTCGAGATGGGCCATTTGGTTTCTCTCCACTTATAGATCGTTACTGTGGTGTGAAAAGCCCTCCACTAATTAGATCAACAGGGAGATTCATGTGGATTAAGTTTAGTTCTGATGAAGAACTTGAAGGACTGGGATTTCGAGCAAAATATTCATTTATTCCAGGTAATGAAGTTGTCTTTTTTTTCAGTGGGTCTCACTCTGGTTTTAGAATCTTATGTCTGGAAAAGAGAGAATGTAGTCAAGTTAAATCAAGCTTTTAAAGAAATTAGCAAGGCCAAAGGGAAATCTCTTCGTGAATAAATAAAACCCAAAATTGGAAATAGAACTGTATCACTTGAATTTTGAAGCATTTCATAGATGGTATCACAGTTTTCTTAGATTTCTTTATATTTTATAATGTATATCAAGGCTAAAAACATCAAGACAAATATATTTTAAAAGATAATTCAGCCAATTGTCTTATTTTCATAATCCTTACCAAAAATTATTTTGGCAGGTTTTTTCAATTGGAATGCTTGAATTAACCACTCATTTGAATAATCTCTAGAAAATACTGAGCAATAGAAAAAGTACTGCTCTGCACTTGGAGCCAAAAGACCTGGGTTTGAATTCGTTCTCTGTTACCTGACAGTTCTAAGACTATTCAACACAGTTGCTATTGGTAAAATGAGAATACCTGATGTATTACTTTCCTGAGGCTGCCTTAACCAACTACAAGTTTCGCAGCTGAAAATAATAGAAATTTATTGTCTCAGAGTTCTCAAGGGCAGAAAACCCAGCAGGGCCAGGTTTCTTCTGAGAACTCTAGGGGAGAATCCATGCATGGCTCACTTCTACTAGCTCCTGGGGGCTCCCCCAGCATTCCTGGATTTGTGGCCACATCACTCCAGTCCCTGCCTCTGTCTTCACATTGCCCTCTCAGAATCCCTAACTTAATCCCATCTTTTGTTTTGTAATGTAATATTCACTCTTTTTTTTTTTTTTTTTTTTTTTTTTTACCACATAAAGTAATACAGGTTCTGAGGATTTGGATTAGGGTCTCCATTCAGCCCACTCTGCCTGTCTCACCCTGCCCTGTAGTAGGTGCAAACACTTTGAGACCTGCAAAGCCTCTCTGGTGTAAAACCTTGCATATCCCTAATGAGGAAACACAAAGATCTACAAGTTATTGCTCCTGTCTTCAAACAACTTATAGATTAACAAGATGAAGCAGTAACTTAGTGTACCAATTATATAATCTCTTTACTTTTATTTGTTTTCATGTAAGAAATTTGTTAATTTAAAATATATATATATTCAAATAAAAAATATCCATAATCTTACCATCCTATACGTAAAAACCACTGTTAACAATTTGGTGTGTATCCCTTCCGATGTTTTTCTGTATCTCTTTTCTTTGTTTTACATAACTGATGAGCATACATCTATATTACCTGCTTTTTTGCCTGAACAACATAATCACCTTTTTTTTCTTGTCAGTAAACATTATGGGAATTTTTAAGTGTTGTTTCAGTGTTTATGTTCTCAATGCCAAAAAGAAAACATTTTAGGAAGTAAAGGTTATCTAATAGACTATTTTTTTAGAACAGTTTTAGGTTCCCATCAAAGCTAAAATGAAAGTACAGAGTTACCATATATCTCCAACCCCGCACAAACACAGCTACCTTCCAAAACCAACATCCTGCTCCACAGTGGTACCTTTGTTACCGTTGATGAACCCCCACTGACACATCATCACCCAAAATCCATAGTTTACATTAGGGTTCATTGTTGGTGGTGTGTGTTCTGTGTGTTTGGACAAGTGTATGACAACTTGTGTGCACCATTACAATATTGTACCAAGTATTTCCACTGCCCTAAGAATCTTCTATGTTCTACCTGTTCATCCCTCCCCCTGACTGTTGGCAAGCAAGATCTTGCTGTCTCTGTAGTTTCGCCCTTTCCAGAATGTCATATGGTTGAAATCATACATTATGTAGCCTTTTCAGGCTTCTTTTACATAGTAATATGTACTTTCCAGAATGTCATATGGTTGAAATCATACATTATGTAGCCTTTTCAGGCTTCTTTTACATAGTAATATGTACTTAAGTTTCTTCTGTGTTTTTTCATGGTTTGACAGCTCATTTCTTTTGAATATTGAATAGTATTTCGTTGTATGTATGTACAATAGTATATCCATTCTGTTAAAAGGTATCTTGGTTGCTTCCAAGTTTTAGCAATTACAGATAAACTTGCTATCACCATCCATATGAACGTTTTTTCATGGACAAATTAACCCATTTGGATAAATAACCAAGGAGCACAATTGCTGAATCAGAGTAAAATCTGTGTTTTTAATTTTTGCTTAAGTGGATAATGGTTGTATATGTATATGTTATATATATTTACTACAATAAAAATAAATTTTTAAAAATTACAGTTATCAGAAAAACTTAATTTGAAAGTTTAAATAAGACCTGTATACACCAAATTGCCAGAATGAAAAAATTCCTAGTTTAAGATATCTCAGAATCTTTAAATAGCCTTCAAAACCTATTTCAATATACAGTTTATTGTATTTAACTGGATGTCCAATTCTTGTTAAAATTGTTTTTAATTCCAGATATTTTCTGCATAGTTATCATACTAAAAAAAGTAGGGGGGGGATTTTTTAGCTTAATTGAGAATACATCTCAGAGACTTTCCTCTTTTAACTTAATAAACTAAATCCAACCTTCCTGAAAGGGGACAACAACATTTCACCTCTTCTGTAGAGAAATGTCAAAGACAGATATAATTAAACAGCAGTGGAGTAAAAAGTCATAGGAGCTACCTGCCAAATGAATCAGAATTTCTTCATGTGTAGACAGTTATTCTATGATGTTGTCATGATTGCGTTAAAATTTCCAGAATTATCCTAATTACTTCCAGGTAGTAGCAATTCATTAAAAGTCCTCTATCCTCCACAGATAGCACCAGTAACTTAGAGAATTTCATTTAAAATATACTAATTTCTTGGGGTGCCTGTGTGGCTCAGTCGTTCAGGTGTCATGATCTCAACCGTTAGATCAAGCCCCATATTCGGCCCCATGTACAGCTTGGAGTCTGCTTGAGATTCCCTCTTTGTGTTCCCCCTGCCTCATGTGTGCTTTCTCTTTCTCTCTCTCTCTCTCTCTCTCTCTCTAAAATAAGTAGGGCGCCTGGGTGCCTCATTCAGTTAAGCGGCTGCCATCGGCTCAGGTCTTGATCCCAGGGTCCTAGGATTGAGCCCCACATCAGGCTCCCTGCTCAGTGGGGAACCTGCTTCTCCCTCTCCCTCCACCTGCCACTCTGCCTACTTGTGCTCTCTCGCTAGCTCTCTCTCTGTCAAATATAGGAAATCCTTAAAAACAAGTAAATGAAAATCTTTACAATATACTAACTTCACAGTAGTAGTAGTAGTCTTCTAGATTTACTCACCCCCTAGACAATATTTGTTTTGTAAATATGACTTGAAATAACTAGATATAGCCATAATTAGCCAATTATGCATTGCCCATTTATTTTGATTTTTGGGAGAGGGGTTAAGATTTCTTTCTTTGTTTTTCTGACAGAGAGAGACACAGCAGGAGAGGGAACACAAGCAGGGGGAGTGGGAGAGGGAGAAGCAGGCTTCCCACCAAGCAGGGAACCTGATGGGGGCTCAATCCCAGGGTCATGACCTGAGTGGAAGGGAACGCTTAACAACTGAACCACCCAGGTGCCCCTCCCCATTTATTTTGATATTTTTTTCTTTTAGTGGTTAAACTGTGGACTCCTCGCCCACTTTATAAAGGCAGTATGGTGAGGTCAGAAAAATTGGAGAATTGTAAGCTAGTCCTGGCTTTGCCATTGTAAATAGGGTCTAAGAAAAATCATAATCTCTCTCATTCAGTTTCCTCATCTTCAAGGTGGAATATTACATACTTTTCCTGATATTGCTATAATTAGCATGATACTAAGCATAATGTACATAGAAACTCTGTAGTACTATAAAATGTAATTATAAAGTAATATAGTCTAGAAGTCCTAAGTGTTTATTATAATTTGTCTATATTTTAACCATAATTCACATGAAGTTGCTCTCATGATATATAAATTAATAGAAGAGGTACTTTTCTTCAAGTAAGAATCTTTGTGTATTAAAAGGCCTGACTTTTAATATTTAAAAACAGTTTTTAATTAAGAGCATTGTTTTTGATGTCTCTTTTTTTTCTTTCAGGTAGTCTAAACTAGTTTACAAAGATCTAATTCATATATAAGATTTTTTAACTACTTTTTGACACTAAAGTATCATTATTTCAGTTAATTGATTTGGTTCATAAAAATCAAATACCTAACCAATTTGCTGAAATCAGTTATTTTGATATGAACTATTGGTTCTTGGTCTTCTATGAACTACTTCACTGGACAGAATATCCTGTATATCACATAGTTGTTTTTTCCCTGCCACTTGAAAATACTACTCACTAGCTGCTCACTACTGTATGTGTGTGTGTGGTGAATTACAAATAACATAAAATTCGCCATTTTAATTCTTTTTAAGTGTGTAAGTACATTTACAATGTTGTATAATCATCATCACCATTCATTTCCAGAACTTGTTTGTTAACCTGAAACCTTGTGTCCATTCAGTACGAACTGCCCATTCCCCCTTTCCTCCAACTTCTGGTACTTACTGTCTGTATGAATTTGACTAGGAATCTCAATAAATGGAATAATTTATTGTTTCCATATTAATATCAATATTTGTCCTTTAGTATCTGGCTTATTTCAGTTAGTGTAATGTTTCAGGGTTTATCCATGTTATAGCATATATCAGAATCTTATTTCTCTGTTAGGGTGAAAAATATTCCATTGTGTTGTGTATACTGCATTATGTTTATTCATCCATCCATTAATGGACTAGCTATTGCTATTGACAGAGGGCTGCAAGTTTTCAGGTGGCATAAATAAGTTATTCATGATGGAATCAAAAGTATAAACATTACTGTTTTTAAAAACATTTTTCCTATAAATAAGCGCCTAAACATGCCCGGGGGGGGGGGAACCGTGTTCTGTAGTCTACACCTGTGAAAGCTTTCTCTTGCTTTGCTATTAAATGAAGGATTGGATATAAGACATGAAACCTTAATGTAACTCTAAACTATCTCAATGCCAATTACTTTCTTCTTTTTTCTATTACAGATCCAGACTTTACTTACCTAGGAGGTATTTTAAATCCCATCCCAGGTTTAGTATATCACCTCTTTCTCCTCATGGCATTTTGATCAGTCGTATTTTCCTTTGAACATCATTCATCTATTCTTTCTAGATTGCCAGTTTGAGCTCTCAGGAGCTGATGGAATAGTGCGTTCTAGTCAGGTAGAACAAGAAGAAAAAACAAAACCTGGCCAAGCAGTTGATTGCATATGGACAATTAAAGCTACTCCAAAAGCCAAGGTATTATGCATTGAGTCACTTTAGAGAAGAATATAGTAAGACATTGATTAGCATAATGTACTGTTTTGATTGGTGGAGATACTGTTACATAAACTGATATTGCAACTTTTTAAAAATCAATTTTATTTCAATGAGATTGGCCACCTAAGATCTCAACATTGTTATAGTTAAGTAAGCCACAATATAGTTTCAGGAAGATGACACAAACATTGAGATTCTTAAAATCTTTGTATTCCTAAATCAAGGGTGCAAGTATTGATCCATAGGATTATTGATTCATAAAAAGCTTTATGAGGAAGAAAAATAGACCTCAAGAGGATGAAGTGTCTTGTCAGAGTTCTCAGAGTTAGTCATGGCACTGCCTAAACCAAAACACAAATACAGTGAGTCTTGCTTCTGTGTTTTTTCCATGCCGTCCTCTGCTAATGATGTAGGGCTTTTATTGGAAAGTACTGCAGGGAAGGGTGTTTTTAAATAACTCTGACAGATTGAGATTGGTTGCTGACTACTTTTGCTTTTTTGCTCTTAATTTATACTTCTAGGAATATTCACAGTGAAAATTATATTTAATGTGGATATATGTGAAAAGAGAAAGTGAGGATAAGAGAACAAACCATTAAAGAATTACGAAAATCGAATTTAGAGTTATGGTAATAGGATAGATTAGATAACAAGAAAACCTCACTATTACAAAACACTTGGAAATACTGGGTAAAATACAACAGATACGCTTTTAAAAACATAGGTAAGATTTCTAAAAAAAAAAAAGGTTTTTTTAGAAAAAATTCTACGGACTAGAAATGAAGAGAGAGAAATATAAACCAGAGCAATAAACTGAAAACTGGAATTGACGGTACAAATTCCTCTTGCTGATTTCAGTACCCTCCAGCTACTCACCGGTAGACCTGCCGGGAGCTTGGTGTTACTAACCACAGTGAGAAAAGGCCTGGGGTTTGTGGGACCTTTATGAGATCCCTCACATAAAACCGGAACCCTTAAAAGGAAATGTAATTTCTATGAAGTGGTAGATTAGAAACCTCTTCCATTAACACTGGTTGACAGTGAAGGAGCTTATCTTTCTGGGCTCAGTCTGAGGATAAGGCTAGGGTCTCCCCTAAAACTTTTACCTAGAACCCTGTTCTTACTATAATTTGGGATGTATATAATTTACATTCCATGCCCAATCCAGGAACCACTTAGTTTAAAAATTAACAAAATGGTCCTGGCCTCAAAAATCTTTTTGGACACCTGGCAAAAATAAATACAGAATAACCACAGAGGGACACCTGGGTGGTTCAGTTGGTTAAGTGTCTGCCTTCGGCTCAGGTCATGATCTCAGGGTCCTGGGATCTAGTCACGTATCGGGCTCCCTGCTTAGCAGGGAATCTGCTTCTCCCTCTCCCTCTGCCGCTGCCCCTGCTTGTGCTCCTGCTCTCTCACACACAAAAAATAAATCTTCAAAATAACCACAGAGGCTGTAGGATTGCCATCAGTAAAACACTGCTGAAGGTAAGCTCACAACCCAAAATTAGAAAACGTAAAGAAACAACCCATCACAAGTGAATGGGCAGACATAACAGCAAGAAGTTTCTTAGATGTCTAAGAAGTTAAGTGTTTTAAGTATCTTACAAGAAGGAATGAAAAAAACGAGAAAGAAAAATGACCGGTTATACTTTAAAAATAGCCAAGCAGAACTTCCTCAAGTAAAAGGTATAGTTATTAAAGGATAGATCTGAGAAAATTACCCAGAATATAGCTCAGGGGGTCGGAGAGGGGTAGTGGCAGTTGAGCAAGAAAATGCTCAAGCTGACAAAAAGCACTGACACAAACTGACTCCCAAAGCAAGAAAAAAGTTTACATTGACACCTCACTACATTGGCCACAACAGACAATGAGAAAATCTCTAAAATAACTAGAGAAAAAAGAGAGTTATGAGAATCGTTAATAGCAAAATAGGAGCCAGGAGACAAGAGAGCAATGTCTTCAAAGTGCTAAGAAAAAAAATAACTGCCAATCTAAAATTCAATACTCAACTATCATTTTAGAATATGGGCAAAATTAAGGTATTTCTGGACAAAAATAATAAATGGACCAAAGACTACAATTAAAATCCAAGTATATCCTGTTTTAGGATAACTAGGGGAATTTTGAAAATAAGAAACCAGGAAATAATAGACAAATACGAAAAGAGAGCTGATACAGCTATTAAAATAGAAATCAAGGTCACCAATTCACAAGGAAGATATAATTTTCAATTTTACGTATTAATCTAGCCTCAAATTATACAGAATTGAATTGACAGTTGCTGAAGAAAATTGACAGATCCAGTTATAGTGGGTAAGTAGTTTCACCTCTCAGTAATTAATCAAGCATACAGAAAAAGTGGTTAGGCTCAGATTTAAACAACACAGTATGCCTGTTAAGACATGTTATCTTACTCCCAACATCTAGAAAATATGCATTCTCTGCAAGCCTGCACGAAACCTTTATAAAATCTGATCCATACGCTAGACTAAAAACAGAAGTCTGAAGTACATACCAGTGCTTCGTATTATGCAGAGCATCCTCTGACAAAAATATAATGAAATCAGGAACCAGCAACCAAAAGATAACTTTAAAGTCTATATGTTTGGTAATTTAATAATATACCACTTAGTAATTAATAGGTCACAGAAGAAATCAGGGTGGAAATTTAAACACACTTAAAACTGAATAAAATTGGGGCACCTGGGTGGCTTAGCGGGTTAAAGCCTCTGCCTTCGGCTGAGGTCATGACCTCAGGGTCCTGGGATCAAGCCCCACGTCAGGCTCCCTCCCTGCTCAGCAGGGAGCCTGCTTCCTCCTCTCTGCTTGCCTCTCTGCCTACTTATAATCTCTCTCTCTCTGTCAAATAAATGAATAAAATCTTTTTAAAAAACTGAATAAAATTGAAAATATCAAAATGTGTGGGATTTAGCTGAAAGTACTGTAAGGGAGTTTTCATAAATGCTGCTTTTAGAAGAAGAAAAAGATTTAAATTTAATGAGCAAGTTTCAACTCAAAAGAATGACCAAAGAAATCCAAAGAAAGGGTAATAATGAAAGCAGAAATAAATGATATTTTAAAAAGAATCAACAAAGCCAAAAGCTGGCCCTTCATAAAAGATAACTATAGGTATACCTCTGCCAAGATTGATTTAGTTAGAAAGACCTAAATAATATTTAGAAACGGAAAAAGTCAAAGAGGTGCCTGCGTAGCTCAGTTGGTTAAGCGGCTGCCTTTGGCTCAGGTCATGATCTCAGGGTCCTAGGGTCCTGGCGCTGAGCCCCAAGCGTGGTCCTGGTCCAACTCCCTGCTCGGCAGGGAGTCTGCTTCTCCCTCTCCTTCTGTCTCTCCCCTTCCTCGTGCTCCTTCTCTCTCTCTCTCTCTCTCTCTCTCTCTCTCTCTCTCTCTCTCAAATAAGTAAAATCCTAAAAAAAAAAAATGGAAAAGGTCATGAATCAACTATAGTGGAGATTTTAAAACTCTTATATGACAAACTATGAAGAAAACCTGAACAAAAGAAAAAACCCTTCCAATTTCTTCAATAAATAAGTGACAAAGGGAAAAAAGCAGCAGTGAATCATTGATTAAAAGAAATGTAAAGTCAAGCGAAGTTGTGGATTCAAAGTATAAAAGTAGGAAACATTACAAGACAGAAGTCTGAACACTGGTATTTGATATGAAGAAATTATTTATTTGGTTTGATAATAGAACTGATCATATTTTAAGTGGTTTTTACGAGACCAGTGCTCTAACCCCTGAGCTACGGAGCCTTTAAGTGGTTTTTAGCAATACACATAGAACTGTTGACATGTGAATTCTCTCTGGGATTTGTTTCAGTATGTGAGAGGCAGATGTGGGAGGGTTATAGTTCAAGCCAGACTAGCTGAGTGAATAACTGGTAAAGCTAGGGGATGAAGACAGGAGTTTGTGATACTATTTTGTCTGCTATTGCACATTTGAAATTTTCCATAATCAAACTTTTTTTTTAAGATTTTTTTTTATTATTTGGTAGTGAGAGAGGGAACACAAGCAGGGGGAGCAGGAGAGGGAGAAGCAGGGAGCCCGATGTGGGGCTCGATCCCAGGACCCTGGGATCATGACAGCTGAAGGCACACGCTTAACGACTGAGCCACTCAGGCGCGCCATAAACTGTTTTAGACTATAAGAGAATACTAAGAGTAATTCTTTGCTGATGAATTTGTAAACAGTCTAAATGGACAATTTCCTGAAATATGTATATGTATACATACATATTTACATACATTTATATAAAATTTACAGAAACTAAATCAGAAATAGGAAACCTGAATAAGTCTTATCAGATTAACAAAATTGATTTTTGTACTTAAAATAGGTAAACAGAAAAATTGGTCAAATTAGATTCTACCTGGTACTCAAGGAACATGTTATATAAATGGTTTCAGAAAATTGAAGAAAAAAGAACATTCCCCAGCCTATTCTATTAAAACTAAACAGCATGGAGAGTTATAAACCAGGATTATTTGTAAAATGTAGCGGGGGAGACCCTAAAAACTAAGCAATAACAAACTAAACCTAGTAAAGTTTTTTTTAGATATCATGACCTAGAAATTCTTAGTTTAATATTAGAAAATTGAACAATGTAGTTTCCCGTATTAACAGATTAAAGGAGAAAATCCAGATATATCAGATGCAGAAAAAACTCCATGAAACTTAAAACCTATTGAAAAATCTCTCAGTAATTGCAACACAGGAGAATGCATTTTAATCGTGATGAAGAATATCTACTAAAACCCTAATTCAAACGTTGTAATTAATGGTAAAACCTTAAAAGCATTTCCTTTAAGCTCAGGACAAGTCAAGAACATCTGTTGTCAATGTTTTGTTTGGTGTTCTGAAATCCTGGTCAGTGCAACAAAATGAAAGAAGAAAAAAGTTCCATTAATTGTGAAGATCAGTTGCTTTTCTCTATACTACAGCCAAAAGCAGTTAGAAAATAAAACTATTTAAAGCACTATTTACAATAAGAACAAATCAGAAGGTACCAGGAAGCAAATTTTAAAATCATGTTGAAATGAATAAAAGAAGGCCTACAGAAGTAGGGAGAGATCATTTTCATGGATGGGAAGACTCAATATCACAAAAATGTTCATTGTTCTCTAATTTATCAATTTAAAGTAATTCTAGGGCGCCTGGGTGGCTCAGTGGGTTAAAGCCTCTGCTTTCGGCTCAGGTCATGATCCCAGGGTCCTGGGATTGAGGCCCGCATCGGGCTCTCTGCTCAGCAGGGAGCCTGCTTCCTCCTCTCTCTCTGTCTGCGTCTCTGCCTACTTGTGATCTGATCTCTCTCTCTCTGTGTCAAATAAATAAATAAAATCTTTAAAAATAAATAAATAAATAAATAAAGTAATTCTAGTCCAAATCCCAGAAGGGCTTTCTAGGGAAGATGGCAAGCTAATTCCAGAATTCACATAGAAGAGGAAAGTTTTCGCAAGAACCATAACGATTTTGAGTAAAAACACGTGGGGCTACTTACCCTTCAAGATAAAGTTGTGGTAGCTGAATAGAATGCAATTGTCTGGGATATACAAACTAATAAAATTGAATAAAATATCTCAAGGTAAAACTACACATGTATGGTGGTTGCCAGGGGGAGGTGGGTAAGGGGATAGGAGAAGGAGACAAAGGGAGTTAAGAGGTATGGACTTCGAGTTATAAATAAGTCACAGGCATGAAAAGGACAGCATGGGGAGTATAGTCAGTAACACTGATGATGTTTGGTGATTGCCCTTAGCACGGGGGAGCGCTAAGGAATGTATAGAATTGTTGAATCTCTGTTGTACTCCTGAAACTAATAGAACACTATATGTGAACTATATTTTAATTTTTTTAAGTAAAAAATAGAAACTACACATGTATGGAAGCTTGGTATATACCCAATGTACAGGTACACCTTGGAAATACTACCAGGTCAGTTCCAGGCCACAATAAAGCAAATATTGCAATAAAGTGAGTCAAATGAATTTTTTGGTTTCCCAGTGCACACGGAAGTTATGTTTACACTGTACTGTAGTCTGTTAAGTGTGCAGTAGTATTATGTCTAAAACAGTGTACATCCCTTAATTCAAAAACTTAATTCAAAAAATTGCTAACCAGCATCTGAGCTTTCAATAAGTCCTATATCTTGTTTCTGCCTCAATGTGACTGGCTGCTGAAGCCTGGGGTCACTGTGACAGTTTCTTCAGATAAGACAGTAATCAAGTTTGCAGCATCCATTGACTCTTCTTTCATAAATGATTTCTCTGCAGCATGTGATGCTGTTTGGTAGCATTTTACCCACAGAACTTCTTTTAAAATGGAGTCGATCTTCTTAAACCCTGCTGCTGCTGCTTTGTCAACCAAGTTCATGTAATATTCCGAATCCTCGGTTGTCATTTCAACAGTCATCACAGCATCTTCACCACGAGTAGATTCCATCTGAAGAAACCACTTTCTTTGCTCATCCATGAGAAACTCCTTATCTGTTAACGTTTTATCATGAGATTGTTGGAATTCACATATAATAATTTCTAAGTTTGAAATATTGTGAGAATTACCACATGTGACCCAGAGTCACAAAATGAGCAAATGCTGTTGGAAAAATGGCACTGATAGGCTTGCTTGACACACAATTGCCGCAGACTTTCGATGTGTAAAAAACGCAGTATCTGAGAAGCACAAAAACAAGGTATGCCTGTATTTTTATGGAAAGGCTGCTGAGAACAATGGACTGGAATTCTACCTGCATACTCAAACACCAGTGACTTCTCGTGTATATTTATAAGTGGATTTTTCTGAAACATCACCCATTACCTAGTTTATCCCATTTTTGAGTATTCACTTCTCAGGGTGGTCTTTCAACATTTTTTCCTTTAAATTTCTAAAATCATCTATATACTCATCTAGTTTAACAACAGTTCTAAAAATTCGATCCAATTCCTATGTCAACTGCATACAGTATTTTGAACTTTTTCAGTTTTAAAATTTTAGTTATTAAAAGTTACATTCTCTTGGGGCACCTCAGTGGTTCAGTCAGCTAAGCATCTGCCTTCGGCTCAGGTCATGATCCTGGAGTCCTGGGATGGAGCCCCATGTTGGGCTCCCTGCTGAGTGGGGAGTCTGCTTTTCCATCTCCCTCTGCCGCTGCCCCTGCTTGTGCACACATGCCCTCTCCCTCTATTAAATAAAATCTACAAAAAAAAAAGTTACATTCTCCAATATTCAATGTTTGAAATAACATTCATAATGTTACCCACTTACCCCCTCCCTGGCAAAGAAAGAGCAAGATCTGATAAATATTATTTAATTTCTTAAACACTTAGATAATTAAATATTGTCAAATGAAAAAGTAAAAACTATATAGTATTACAGGTGTAGAAGAAATCTATGTTCCCATTATCTTTCTTACATACCCTATTGTTGAGTTTGAATTTTATAATTCCTATATACAGTTTTATATCTTCATATTTGTGTACTATAAAAATATACACTATTTTAAAATTTTGTATCAGTTATAGAAATCACTATCCATCCTTCTTTTAGACATTTAGTTTGCTTTCACTTTTTTAAGTCTTGTTTATTGGGGGAGGAGGGGCAGAGAGAGAACCTCAAGCAGACTCCCCGCTGAGTGCTGAGCCCACAACCATGAGATAATGACCTGAGCCGAAATCAAAAGTTGGTTGCTCAGTCAACTGGAGCCACCCAGGTGCCCTGCTTTCACATTTTAATAATATATTAATGCTGTAAACATTTTTGTATTTTCATTACACCCACCTATGATGATTTTGTTTGGTTATATATCTAGAAGTGCAGTTCTTGTAGGATGTGACCATTTTCAGCTTTACCAGAGCATGCCAAAACGCTTTCCAAAGTGTTGTGGCAGTTTATCCTTTTAAAGCAAGTTAAGAACATTTTCATTACTCAATCCTAGCTGACACTTGGTTGTGTCAGGACACTCAGTCATGTCAACCTACAGTAAAAGTTTCTGACAGGCACAGTCATGTGACAGCCACCATAATCAAGAACAGTTCCATCACCCCAATGAAATTATCTCATGCTATTCTTTTGCAGTCAAAACCTACCTTCAATTTTTATTTATTTACTAATTTTTTTAGAATGTTACTTGTCAGAGAGAGTGAGAGAGCACACGAGCAGAGGGAGAAGCAGTCTCCCCACTGGGCAAGGAGCCTGATGTGCGACTTGATCCCAGGAACTTGGGGGTCATGATCTGAGCCAAAGGCAGAGGCTTAGCTGACTGAGCCACCCAGGTGTTCTCTTCATTCGTGATCCCTGGTAACTAATGATCTTTTGTTCAATAGTTTTACCATTTCCAAAACTTCATATAAATAGAATCACACAGTTTGTACGAGTCTGAATTCTTTTATTTAGTATAATGCATTTGAGATTCCTGTTATTACATGTACCAATTAGCTTATCCCTTTTATTCCTGAACAGATTTTATTATATGGATATACTGTAGTTTACTCTTAACAAATGAACATTTGGACTGTTTCCAATTTTTGATTATTATTGATAAAACTGGTCTAAACATTTCTGTACAGGTTGTTTTGTGTAAACATGTTTTCATCTTTCTGGGTATCTATCCCTGAGACTGCTGACTCATGTAGTTTTGTCAAAAACCACCAAGCTGTTTTCCCAATTGGTTATATTGTTTTGCATTTCTACAAGGAGTTATCAGATTTTCAATTGCTCTACAGAGTTCTTAGCACTTGGTATTATCAGGTTTTAACTTGCAGTTGTGAAACGTCTAAATCTTTGGTGAAGTGGCCGCTATGCCCATTTTAAGATTGGATAGTTTTCTTTTCAGTTTTGAGTTCTGGATTAAAGAAGTGTTTTGGCAAGTGATTTACAAACATTTTCTCCCATGTGGTGGCTTTTACTCAACAGTGTCTCTCACAGAAAAAAAAGTTTAATTTTAAAGAAGTCAAATTATAAGTTTTTTTAATGAATTTTCCTTTGATGTATCCTAAGAGCTTCTCTGCCTGACTCAAAGTCATAAGGATTTGTTCCTATAGGAACAAAAAGTTTCCTTCTGAAACTTTTATGATTTTATATTTATGTTTATGACCCATTTTGAGTTAATTTTTGTATTAGGTACTAGGTATAGCTCAAGGTTATTCCCTTCCTTCCTTCCTTCCTTATGGATGACTGATTTTTCCAGCACCATTTGTTGAAGACTATCCTTTCCATTGGATTGCCTTTGTATCTCTGTTAATGATAACAGCTTTATTTGTAAGAATCTCTGGGCTCTATTCTGTTTCTTGGATCTATGGGTCTCCTTTTGTCAGTACCACACTATCTTGATTATTGGAGCTTTAAAGTCTGCACTTCTGCACTCTGGCTTCCAGTGTGGCGCTGATTAGGAGTTACCCTGGGACTGATTTCGAGGGGGTAAAGCATTCAGATTTTCACCATTAAGTATGATGTCAGCTCTGGGTTTTTATAGCTGCCCTTTACAAGGTTACAGAGTTCTCTAGTTTTCTGAGATTTTCATCATGTGGTTGTTGATTGTTTTAACAAATTGATCATATAACTTCTTTTTTAGTCTATTTATAATGGTGACTTACAATGATTCTTCAAAATTTAAACCAACCTTGCATTCCTAGGATAAACCATATTTGGTCATGATTATATGAAAGTATTGTACTTTTTATATGTTGCTGATTTTCGGCTGATGATTCGGATACCACTTCCAACTTGTGGGGTTTTCCCCTGCACCACCAAGCAGTTCTCAGACACCAACTGGGTGTCCTACAATGCAGCTCAGTTCTGACAGCTTCTGACCAACTGGCTAGAAATCAGGTTTCTAGGAGTCCCTTGTTGAGTTTGATTAATTTGATAGAGAGGATTAAAAACTCAGGAAAACAGCTTATTTACTTAAATTACCAGTTAATTACAAAGCATATTAAAGGGTAAGATTCAACGGCCATGTGAAAAGACACAGGTGAGGTCGTGAACAGAGGAATTTCTGTCCCCATGGAGTGTGGGGCCTGGCACAATGGTATATGGAAACATTCTGATTAACTAACTTTGAAGCTCTTCAAACCTTATCCTTTTGAGTTTGTGGAAGCTACTACATAGGCACAGTTGATTAAATCACCGGCATTAGTGCTTGATTTAACCTTCACACCCGCCCCTCTCCCCTACCCAGGAATTGCCATGGAACTGAAAGTTTAAACCGTCAACTCACGGTTGTTTCCCCTAGTAACTAGGCCCCATCCCTAAGGGATTTCCAGAAGATAACCTCATTAACATAAGCTCAGTTGTCATTGAAAGGGATTTGTTATGATTAACAGGATGCCCATTTCAACTTAATGGCTGGAACATTTTCAGGAACTGAGGACAAGAGACTAAATGTAACAAACACGTTCCTGTTGCTCTTTTTGCTCAGGAAATTCCAAGGGTTTGGGGAGTCTGAGCCTGAGACAGAGACAAAGACTAAATATAGATAGATAGATCGATTTTTTTTTATTATAAATCACAGGAATATTGAGTAGTTTCCTTATGTCCGTGGTGGTGTCAGAGTAATGCTGGTCTTTTGAGTTTAGAAGTGTACCATCTTCCTGGAAGAGGTTGTGAAGAATTGGCATAATTTTTTCCTTACATGTTTAGTATAATTTGCCCATGAAGTCATCTAGGCCTGGAGAATTTTTTGTAAGGTTTTAAATTATGAATTCATTATTTTTGATAAATGTATGGCCATTCAGGTTACATATTTCTTGTTAGGGGTGTTTGGGCAGTTTATTCCTTTTAAGGAATTTGTCCATTTCATCGGAGTCATATGATTTGGGGTCATAGAGCTGTTCACTGTTGTTTTTTTTTTTATTCTTCTTGTTTACACCCTACATGGGGCTCAAACATACAACCGCAAGATCAAGAGTTGTATGCCTCATTCACTGAGCCTGTTCAGTGCCCCTTTTTGTTATTCTTAATGTTGGTAAGGTCTATAGCAATGTCTTCTTTTTTTATTCTTGATGGTTTTTATTTATCCAGATATTTACCATTTCTGTTTCCTTTTATTCATGAAGTTCCAAGATTCATTCTAGTATCCTTTCTCTTTTAGCTAAAGAACTTTCTTTGGCATTTCTTTTACAGGTCTGTATACAACAAATTGTCTAAGTGTTTTAAGTCTTCACCAGGGTGTGTACTTATTTTGCCCTCATTCCTGAAAAAATATGTTTGCTGGATATAAAATTCTGATGTTCACAAGTTTTTCTTTCCCAACACTTAAAAATTTTGATGCACTGTCTTTGGCTTTGATGATTTCTGAAGAGCAATCTCCACTCATTCAAATCGTTTGCTTCTACAAAATGCATCATTTTCCTGTCAGATCTCAAGACTGTTAATCTCTGATTTTAAGTAGTTTGATTTTGATATGTGTAGGCCATGTTTTTTGTTTGCTTTTACCCTGTTTGGTGTTTCCTGAACTTTTTGAATCTGTAAATTTTTGTCTTTCACCAAACTTGGGACATTTTTAGCAAATATTTCTTCAAATATTTTTTTTTTCTGTAGCAACCTCTTCTCCTTCTGAGACTTAAGTGACACTTTTGAAATAGTCCCACAGGTCCCCGAGGCTATATTCATTTGTCCTCAGTCCTTTTTTCTCAGTATCTCAGATAGTTTCTCCTGAATCATCTTCCAGTAATTTTTATTTCCCTGGTGTGACCTTTCTACTCCTTTAGTGTTTGCCTTTACCTCGTGGAGCATATTTATATCATTGCTTTAAAGTCTTTGACAATGCTGGGGTGCCTGTGTGACTCAGTCAGTTCAAGCATCCAACTCTTGATTTCGGCTCAGGTAGTGAAGTGGTGAGATTGAGCCCTGCGTCTGACTCCGTGCTGAGCATGGAGCCTGCTTAAGAGTCTCTCTCTCATGTGTGTGCTCTCTCTTTCTCTCTCTCTCTCTCTCTCTCTCAGGGAAAAAAAAAATCTTTAAAGTCTTTGACAATTTCCAGTATGACTCCTCTTAGGACTGGGATCTCTTGACTCTTCTTTCATTTCAAAACTAATTACATTTCCTGGTTCTTTATATGTGAGTAATTTTTTTTAATGTCCTGAACAGTTTGAATATAACATTGTGAGACTCTTAGTCCTGTTAAAAATACCTGGAAAATATTGATTTTTGTTATTCATATTATTTTTGTCAGACAATCTACCCAATTAGATTCAGATTGCATGTAGCTTGTCATTTTATGTGGGTGGTGGATCCAGCGTTTGTTATCTTCACGGTCTTTACTGTGCTGTGTTGACTTGCCCAGGCCACGCCCCATTCAGGGACTTGGACAGTGGCTTGTACTATAATTTCACTCTCAATACCTTTGTCGTGTTTCTTTAGTTCTGTTTCACGAATACACAGCTTAGGGGTAAGACAGAATTAGTGCTTTTTCTTTAGCTCCCTCTTCTCCAAGAGTCCCTTCACATTTTCCAGATAACATGGTTTCCTTTTCCCATTTCCTCTGGCAGCCAGAAAGATAAGTTTTCTTCAGTTTCTGCCTCCTAGCTGTTGTGAGTTTTGAGTGACAGAGAGGGGGAGAAAAACGGGGATTTCCTCCATAATCTCCCGACATCCTATCCTTTTTTCAGTTCCACTAGTTAGAGAGGTGGGATTTCTCTTGGGTTTTTAGTTGCTCCTGTAACTGCTGCATGCAGATCCATGCCTGGTGTTGACCTTGAGCAGAGCTGGTAGAGTGGGAAAACAAACCAGAAATCCCTGCCTCACCCTACTGTTCTGCTGGGAAGGGCCCCTTTCTCAGTCTTATAGCTGCGGCACTTTCCTGAATTCCCTGAGTTCCATGAATATTAGCCCAGGAGACCAGGAAAAACTAAACCTCACCCTCTTTATGGGTCCTTCAAGTTTGACTTCCCACCACGCCCACCTTTTACTTTCCAGAATCCTCATGTAGTTGCTTTTCATATTTTATCCTCAGTTTTTCATTGTAATAAGAGAAATAAGCCATACTGTGTTTCATCTTGGCTGGTTCTCAAAGTCAAATTTATTTTATGTAATAAAATTGATTATGGTTTATACTTTGTGTCTTCTGTGTTTGTTTTTAATAAACTTTCCTAACCAAAGGTCATAGAACTACACTTCTATATTTTTAATCTGTGTGCATTAATCTTTACATTTAAGAATTGATTTTATGTCCACCATAAGACAGGGATCTAATATCAGGGAATCCGTTGCATTGCCAATTATCCTGTGTCTCCTCTTGATCTGGAAAGCTATGCAGGTGTTCCTCCTTTTATTGTGCTTCACAAATACTGCATGTTTTACAAATTAAAGATTCAAGACCTCAGTGGAGGACGTATCTGCAGTTGTGGTGGAAACAGCATGAGAACCAGACTTAGAAATGGAGCCTAGAGATCCGACAATCACTGCAGTCTCATGATCAAACTTGAACTGATGAGGAGTTGCTCTTTTTTTTATTTGGGTTTAGGATGAATTTATTTTTACTTAAATTAATTAACATATAATGTATTATTAGTTTCAGAGTTAGAGGTCAGTGATTCATTAGTCTTCTATTATGCCCAGTGCTCATTACATCACGTGAGTGTTGCTCCTTTTGATGAGCAAAGAAAGTGGTTTCTTCAGATGGAATCTCCTCCTGGTGAAGATGCTGTGAAGACTATTGAATTGACAACAGAGGATTCAGAATATTACATGAACTTAGTTGCTTAACCAACTGAGCCACCCAGGCACCCCTTGTTAGAAATAAATTCTGAAAATTAGTTGAACTAAACTATTTCAGTATTGAGCTGCATTCACAATAGAATGTCATTGGCATATGACTTAAACATTTTGACTTCAATATCTTTAAAGAGCATTTACTACGGCCTTGGATAGAACCATGTTTCTTTGGATTGAAAAACAGAGGAAATACTTCAGACTTCTTAATTGTTTTTCTTATATTTAGATCTACCAAGTTCATAGTTTTATAAACCTAGTCATGTATTCATTACTTGCTATGAGCAAGAATTACACTAGATAGAATTAGCACATGATTCTCTCATTGGAAGGCCTCACAGTATAATAGAGAAGACAGACAATTACAGTATTGTTGATACTTGCTCACTACAGCAAAACCCTGGGCAGAATGTTTTCATTACATAAACAATGGAGAAATTAATGAGTACTTACGATACATGTAAGGAAAGTTATTGTTTCTATGTAATACATGTGTGAAGATTTTGTGAAGTTTTGAAATAGTAATCCTATTTAATTACCTATTTTTACCATTCTCATGGAAGTAAGTAACAAATTGATCATTTCAAATAAGCCAAAGTTACTTGGTCAAAACTTATCCCTTTGAGGTATATTTTTTAGTTGTTTGCTCTTAGTTTTATGCCATCAAGGTATTTTAGTGGGAAGAGATACCAGACATTACATTTTTGTTACATGAAGTCTTTTATTTTTTTTTTTTTTAAGATTTTGTTTATTTGACGGAGAGAGAGAGCAAGAGAGGGAACACAAGCAGGGGGAGTGGGAGAGGGAGAAGCAGCATTCCCGCTGAGCAGGGAGCCCGATGCGGGGACCTAAGCCAAAGGCAGATGCTTGATGACTGAGCCACCCAGGGCCCCCATAAAGGCTTTTAAATTAAAAGGTGGGGGGTGCCTGGCTGGCTCAGTTAGTAGAGCCATGTGACTCTTGATTTTGGGGTTGTGAGTTCAAGCCCATATTGGGTGTAGAGATTCCTTAAAAATAAAATCTTTAAATAAATGGAGGTGGTATCACATTGCTACTTCAGAAATAGAAACTAGAATGAATACATGTCTTTAATGACAAAGGAAATCTTTATTCTCTACTCACTGAAATTTTAATTGTAGCGTCACAGAGGAGCAACTAGAGCAAAAAGTGACCTGTCTGTGCATGTGTGCAGAAAAGGCATCCCAGAGAGTGGAAAGAACACAAATGGTAGAGTCAGGCCAACCTAGATCAAATCCTCACCCTGAGTTACCTTGGGCAAATTCTTAACCAGCTGAGCTTTAATTTTCATCCTGCCTGTAAGGAATAATACCTATTTCATCCAGTTCTTCTAGAGATTTGCACAATGTGTTTCTAAGTCCACAGCCTGAACAACAATGCTCACAGTATTTCTAAGCCTACAGTCTAAAGGAAATCTTCAAACAAAAGTGGGCCAAGCATATTTTAAGAACTTAGTACCAGGTAGCAAGCTGCCTATAAAATTTCAACAAAGAGGATGCTAAATAAAATAGATACTAATAGTGCTTATGTTGATACTGCAGTTGATATTTTCCTGACTAAAACGTAGAAATTGTTATTTATGGGTTGAAATCTTAAAACCACTTAAATGTGCAATATAGAATAGGGGGTAAACGAAGGACAGGACATCATGGAAACATTTGTGGTTTTGAAGAGTGTAGGTAAGATAAAAATGGTTTCAATGTGTTACAGGATGTATGTATCTTACAATTAAACTTATGTTTTTAAAATGTGAAGAAAAACTGAAAAGAAATGCAACAATTGCAGGAGTGATTCTTACATTTTCCCAATTTGTCAGTACTGTGAGTTTCCTTCCATAATAAGAAAACTATGTAAGAGAGCCAATGAGCCTCATGGAGCAAAAAGTTCCCTTATAGACAAAACACAAACTTAGGTTCCTTAATGCTTGGTTCCATTAAGAAGGAGACCATCAGTCTTGGTTCTTTTAAATCCTTAGGCACCAGCCATTTAGCTCTTGTGCTCCTGTCAGCTGTCATAATTCAGTCTACCATGTCGACTAGATAGTTAGAAATACGGTACTCAACTTAATCTTTTCAAAAGCAGTGTTTTTCTCTGTTTTAATGTTACAGATTTATTTGAGGTTCCTAGATTACCAAATGGAGCACTCAAACGAATGCAAGAGAAACTTCGTTGCAGTTTATGATGGAAGCAGTTCTATTGAAAATCTGAAGGCCAAGTTTTGCAGCACTGTGGCCAATGATGTGATGCTGAAAACAGGAGTTGGAGTGATCCGAATGTGGGCAGATGAAGGTAGTCGGCTAAGCAGATTCAGAATGCTCTTTACTTCCTTTGTGGAGCGTAAGTAAATCCTATAGTATTGAGATCTTTTACATAATTTTCATTCATTCAGAATTCAATCATTAAGCATTTCCTTTTGACAAAAACTCCAAGTCAAAGAGAATGCAAAAATAACTAAGTCTTAGTCCCTATTCTCAAAGAATTAACTGTCCTGGGTGAAAAATCATGTTAAAATGTAAACTGCAACACTGCCTTATTATTATAGAGGTATAAATGTGATAGGGAACGGAGAAAGTGGAAACTCCTTTCAAGATTTTCAAAATTAAAAATAATTACCACTAGTTTAATTCAGCTTGGTATGTAATTATGAATCTACCAAACCATGCTCATCAAGATTTAGATAGGCTGGATTTTCTTTTTTCTAATTTTTATTTTTAAATAATTTTAAACTTATCTGAAGTTATAAAAATAGTAGAGTTTTCTTTTTTTAAGGATTCTTTTTATCAACATATAATGTATTATTTGTTTCAGGGGTACAGGTCTGTGATTCATCAGTCTCACACAATTCACAACACTCACCATAGCGCATACCCTCCCCAATGTACATCACTCCAGCAACCCTCAGTTTGTTTCCTGAGATTAACAGTCGCTTATGGTTTGTCTCCTTCTCTGGTTCCGTCTTGTTTCATTTTTCCCTCCCTTCCCCTATGATCCTCTGTCTTGTTTCTCAAATTCCTCATATCAGTGAGATTATATGATAGTTGTCTTTCTCTGATTGACTTATTTCACTTAGCATAATACCCTCTAGTTCTATCCATGTCTTTGAAAATGGCAAGATTTTGTGTGTGGTTTTTTGATGGCTGCATAGTATTCCATTGTGTATATACACCACCTTTTCTTTATCCATTCATCTGCTGATAGACATCTAGGCTCTTTCCATAGTTTGGCTATTGGGGACATTACTATAAACATTTAGGTGCAGGTGCACCTTTGGATCACTTCATTTGTATCTTTAGGGTGAATACCCAGTAGTGCAATTGCTGGGTCGTAGGGTAGCTCTATTTTCAACTTTTTGAGGAACCTCCATACTGTTTTCCAGAGTGGCTGCATCAGCATGCATTCCCACCAACAATGAAAGAGGGTTCCCCTTTCTCCACATAATTGCCAACACCTGTCATTTCCTGACTGGTTAATTTTAGCCATTCTAATTGGTGTGAGGTGTTTTCTCACTGTGGTTTTGATTTGTATTTCCCTGATGCCGAGTGATGTTGAGCGCTTTTTCATGTGTTTGTTGAATATCTTCTTTGTAGAAATGTCTGTTCATGTCTTCTACCCATTTCTTGACTGGATATTTGTTCTTTGGGTGTTGAGTTTGATAAGTTCTTTATAGATTTTGGATACTAGCCCTTTATCTGGTATGTCATTTGCAAATATCTTCTCCCATTCTGTCAGTTGTATTTTGGTTTTGTTGACTGTTTCCTTTGCTGTGCAAAAGCTTTTGATCTTGATGAAGTCCCAGTAGTTCATTTTTGCCCTTGCTTCCCTTGCCTTTGGCGATGTTCTGTGGCCAAGGTCAAAGAGGTTGCTGCCTGTGTTCTCCTCAAGGATTTGGATAGATCCCTTCTTCACATTGAGGTCTTTCATCCATTTTGAGTCTATTTTTGTGTGTGGTATAAGAAAATGGTCCAGTTTCATTCTTCTGCATGTGGCTGTCCAATTTTCCCAACACTATTTGTTGAAGAGACTGTCTTTTTTTCCATTGGACATTCTTTCCTGCTTTGTCAAAGATTAGTTGATCATAGAGTTGAGGGTCCATTTCTGGGCTCTCTATTCTGTTCCAATGATCTATGTGTCTGTTTTTGTGCCAGTACCATACTGTCTTGATGATGACAGCTTTGTAATAGAGCTTGAAGTCTGGAATTGTGATGCTACCAACTTTGGTTTTCTTTTGCGACATTCCTCTGGCTATTCAGGGTCTTTTCTGGTTCCATATGAATTTTAGGAATATTTGTTCCATTTCTTTGGAACTAGTTGATGGTATTTTGAAAGGGATTGCTTTAAATGTGTAGATTGCTCTAGGTAGCATAGACATTTTCACAATATTCATTCTTCCAGTCCATGAGCATGGAACGTTTTTTCATTTCTTTGTGTCTTCCTCAATTTCTTTCATGAGTACTTTATAGTTTTCTGAGTATAGATTCTTTGCCTCTTTGGTTAGGTTTATTCCTAGGTATCTTACGGTTTTGGGTGCAGTTATAAATGGGATCGACTCCTTTTTTTCTCTTCTTCTCTCTTATTGTTGGTGTATAGAAATGCGACTGATTTCTGTGCATTGATTTTTGTATCCTGACACTTTACTGAATTCTTGTATGAGTTCCAGCAGTTTTGGAGTGGACTCTTTTGGGTTTTCCACATAAAGTATCATATCATCTGCAAAGAGTGAGAGTTTGACTTCTTCTTCGTCAATTTAGAGGCCTTTTATTTCTTCTTGTCTGATTGCTGAGGCTAGGACTTCTAGTACTATGTTGAATAGTAATGGTGATAATGGACAGCCCTGCCGTGTTCCTGACCTGAGGGGAAAAGCTCTCAGTTTTTCCCCATTGAGAATGATTTTCGCTGTGGGTTTTTCATAGATGGTTTTTATGATATTGAGGTATGTGCCCTCTATCCTCACACTGTGAAGAGTTTTGATCAAGAATGGATGCTTTATTTTGTCAAATGCTTTTTCTGCATCTGCTGAGAGTATCATATGGTTCTTGTTCTTTCTTTTATTAGTGTGTTGTATTACACAGATTGATTTGCAGATGTTGAACCAATCTTGCAGCCCAGGAATAATCTTGGTTGTGGTGAGTAATCCTTTTAATGTACTCTTGGATCCTATTGGCCAGTATTTTGGTGAGAATTTTTGCATGCATGTTCATCAAGGATATTGGTCTGTAATTCTCCTTTTTGATGGGATCTTTGTCTGGTTTTGGGATCAAGGTAATGCTGGCTTCATAAAAGGAGTTTGGAAGCTTTCCTTCCTTTTCTATTTTTTGGAACAGTTTCAGGAGAATAGGTATTAATTCTTCTTTAAATGTTTGGTACAATTGCCCTGGGAAGCCATCTGGCCCTGGGCTCTTGTTTGTTGGGAGATTTTTGATTAATGCTTTCAATCTCCTTACTGGTTATGGGTCTGTTCAGGTTTTCTATTTCTTCCTGGTTCAGTTTTGGTAGTTTATATGTCTCTAGGAATGCATCCATTTCTTCCAGATGTCAAATTTGCTGGTGTATAGTTGCTCATAATATGTACTTATAATTGTATTTCTTTGGTGTTAGTTATGATGTCTCCTCTTTCATTCATGATTTTATTAATTTGAGTCCTTTCTCTTTTCTTTTGGATAAGTCTGGCCAGGGATTTATCAATCTTATTAATTCTTTCAAAGAACCAGCTCCTAGTTTCATTGATTTGTTCCACTGTTCTTTTAGTTTCTATTTCATTGATTTTTGCTCTGATCTTTATTATTTCTCTTCTCCTGATGGTTTTAGGCTTTATTTGGTGTTCTTTCTCCAGCTCCTTTAGGTGTAGGGTTAGGTCGTGTATTTGAGACCTTTCTTGTTTCTTGAGAAAGGCTTGTATTTCTATATACTTTCCTCTCAAGACTGCTTTTGCTGTGTCCCAAAGATTTTGAACAGTTGTGTTTTCATTTTCATTTGTTTCCATGAATTTTTTAAATTCTTCCTTAATTTCCTGGTTGAACCATTCATTTTTTAGTAGGATGCTCTTTAGCGTCCATGTATTTGAGTTCTTTCCAACTTTTCCCTTGTGGTTGAGTTCTAGTTTCAAAGCACCGTAATCTAAAAGTATGCAGGGAATGGTCCTAGTCTTTTGGTACCAGTTGAGACCTGATTTGTGAGCCAGGATATGATCTATTCTGGAGAATGTTTCATGTGCAGTATAGAAGAATGTGTATTCTGTTTCTTTGGGATGGAATGTTCTGAATATATCTGTGATGTCCATCTGGCCCTGTGTGTCATTTAAAGCCTTTATTTCCTTGTTGATCTTTTGCTTAGATGATCTGTCCATTTCAGTGAGGGGAGTGTTAAAGTCCCCTACTATTATTATCTTATTGTTAATGTGTTTCTTTGATTTTGTTATTAATTGTCTAAATAATTGGCTGCTCCTATGTTAGGGACATAGATATTTAAAATGGTTAGATCTTCTTGTTGGACAGACCCTTTAAGGGTCTGTATCTATGATACAGTGTCCTTCCTCATCTCTTATGATAGTCTTTGGCTTAAAATCTAATTTGTCTGATATAAGGATTGCCACCCCAGCTTTCTTTTGATGTCCATTAGCATGGTAAATTATTTTCCACCCCCTCACTTTATGGAGGTATCTTTGGGTCTAAAATGAGTTTCTTGTAGATAGCATATCAATGGGTCTTGGTTTTTGGGGGGTTTTTTAATCCATTCTGAAACCTGTGTCTTTTGATTGGGGTATTTAGCCCATTTACGTTCAGGGTAACTATTGAAAGGTATGAATTTAGTGCCATTATATTGCCTGTGTGGTGACTATTACTGTGTATTGTCTCTGTTCCTTTCTGGTCTGTTACTTTTAGGCTCTCTCTTTGCTTAGAGGACCCCTTTCAATATTTCCTATAGGGCTGGTTTGGTTTTTGAAAATTCTTTTAGTTTTTGTTTGTCCTGGAAGCTTTTTATTTCTCCTTCTATTTTCAATGACAGCCTAATGGATCTAGTATTCTTAGCTGCATATTTTTCTCATTTAGTGCTCTGAATATATCATACCAGTCCTTTTTGGCCTGCCAGGTCTCTGTGGCTAGGTCTGCTGCCAATCTAATATTTCTACCATTGTAGGTTACAGACCTTTTGTCCCAAGCTGCTTTCAGGATTTTCTCTTTGTCTCTGAGACTTGAAAGTTTTACTATTAGATGACAGGGTGTTGACCTATTTTTATTGATTTTTGAGGGGGGTTCTCTGTGCCTCCTGGATTTTGATGCCTGTTTCCCTCCCCAAATTGAGGAAGTTCTCTGCTGTAATTTGCTCCAAAATACCTCCTGCCCCTCTCTCTCTTTCTTCTTCTTCTTCTGGGGTCCCAATTACTCTAATATTGTTTCATCTTATGGTATCACTTATCTCTCGAATTCACCCCTCATGATCCAGTAGTTGTTTATCTCTTTTTTTCTCAGCTTCTTTATTCTCCATTATTTGGTCTTCTATATCACTAATTCTCTCTGCTGCCTCATTTATCCTAGCAGTAAGAGCTTCCATTTCTGATTGCACCTTATTAATAGCTCTTTTTATTTCAACTTGGTTAGATTTTAGTTCTTTTATTTCTCAGAAAGGGATTATATTTCTCCAGACAGGGATTCTCTACTATCTTGTTTGCTTTTTTCAAGCCCAGATAGCATCTTTAAAATCGTCATTCTGAACTCTGGTTCTGACATCTTACTAATGTCCATATTGATTAGATCGTTAGCAGACTGTTCTGCCTCTTGTTCTTCTTTTTTTTTTTTTTAAAGATTTTATTTATTTATTTAACACAGAGAGATCAGATCACAAGTAGGCTGAGAGGCAGGCAGAGAGAGAGAGAGGAGGAAGCAGGCTCCCTGCTGAGCAGAGAGCCCGATGCGGGCCTCGATCCCAGGACCCTGAGATCATGACCTGAGCCGAAGGCAGGGGCTTTAACCCACTGAGCCACCCAGGCGCCCTTGTTCTTCTTTTTGAGGTGAGTTTTTCTACCTTGTCATTTTGTCCAGAGAAGAATAGATGAATGACAGAACAAAATGCTAAAAGGGTAACAACAACCCCAGAAAAATACACACTAACCAAATCAAAAAAGACCTTCCAGAAAGTGGTCGCTTTTCTGTTCATAGAAGTGAACAATCTTCTGTTAAGTTTGTAGGTGTTCAGAATGGTTTCATAACTATCTAGATGAACTCTTGGGACCAGATGAAATTTAGGTCTCCTACTCCTCCACCATCTTGCACCTCCCTTTCTACTGTAGAGTGTTCATATGTCCTTCACTCATGTTCCCCTAATAATGTGGTAAAACTGAAAATTAACACTGATATAGTATCACAGACCGATATATAGACCTTATCCACATGTCACTAGTTTTCCTATTAACGTCCTTTTCTGATGCAGGATCCCATGCTGCATTTACTTAATATCTGTCCTTTAGTCTCCTCAGTCTGTGACAGTTCCTCAGTCTTTAGTGACCTTAATATATTTGAAGAGCACCGGCCATTTATTTAGTAGAATGTCAATTTGAGTTTGATGTTTCCTCTTGGATTCTTTGAGGTTATGTATTTCTGTCAGTATCACAGAAATGATATTACACCTTTTTCAGTGCATCACACCAGTGAGGTATGGGAGGTACGTAATGTGGATTTTTCTCATTTTAGCTTTGTTCACTTCCTTAAGGTGCTGTCAGGTTTCTCCACTATAAAGTTACTTATATTTTCATTTCTAGGTAATCATTCTCTTTAAAACTATGCAAATATCCCTTTGCTCACTAATTTTAGCATCTGTTAATGGTTTCTGCCTGTGATAGGTATTATTGTAGTGTTTACCTAATAGTAGTTTTCTGCTTCCATTATTCCTTCTACATTTATTAGTTGTAATTCTGTGAGGAAGAGTTATTTTTCCCTTCATTTATCTAATTAGTGATTTATATCAGTATGAGTTTATGGATATTTATTTTATGCCATTATTATAACATATAATTATTATAATACTAACATTTTTGTTATGCAAAGTCCCAGCTTTGGCCCTTGGGAACCTCCTTCAAGTTGTCTCTTTCAATTTTTGACGTGCCCTTCCTATTTTTTTTTTAAAGATTTATTTATTTATTTATTTGACACAGAGAGAGAGATTACAAGTAGGCAGAGAGGCAGGCAGAGAGACAGGGAGAGGAGGAAGCAGACTCCCTGCTGAGCAGAGAGCCCGATGCGGGCCTCGATCCCAGGACGCTGAGATCATGACCTGAGCCGAAAGCAGAGGCTTTAACCCACTGAGCCACCCAGGCACCCTAAGAAACTGATTTTAAAAAAAAATAGGAAGGGGCGCCTGGGTGGCTCAGTGGGTTAAAGCCTCTGCTTTCGGCTCAGGTCATGATCTCAGCATCCTGGGATCGAGGCCCGCATCGGGCTCTATGCTCAGCAGGGAGCCTGCTTCCTCCTCTCCCTGTCTCTCTGCCTGCATCTCTGCCTACTTGTAATCTCTCTCTCTGTGTCAAATAAATAAATAAAATCTTTTAAAAATAAATAAATAGATAAATAAATAAATAAATAAATCAGTTTCTTACTTTCTGTCACCACAAGCTAGCCAGACTCAGCTGTGTTTTCTTGGCCCAGCACTGAAACCAACCATATTTTCAAGAAGCCCTTTTCTTCTCTTACAGAAGGCACTGCTAAAAATACCTTTTGAGTTTTTTATAAGAATCATAGTCTGTGAATTGCTTTTGAGTAGTATAGTAGTGTCATCTTAATAAGTTTTAAGTCTTCTAGCCCATCAACCCAGGATGTCTTTCCATTTATTTGTTGTCTTTAATTTTTTTCAAGAGTGTTTTGTTCAGTTTAGTATACAAGTCTACATTGTTAGTGTATAGAAATGCACCTGACTGTTGTATGTTGTTTGTATCCTGCAACTTGCTGAATTAGTTTATTAGCTGTGTGTGTGTGTGTGTGTGTGTGTGTGTACGTGTGTGTGTACGTGTGTGTGTATGTGCATAATCTTGTTAAGGTTTTCTACATATAAGACCATATTGTCTGCAAACAGATAATTTTCCAATATTAGGTGCTATTTTATTTTTTTTATTTCCTTTTCTCACTAATTGCTCTTGCTAGGACTTCTAGTACTATATTGAATAGAAGCTAAAGGAGACACCTTGTCTTGTTTCTGATCTTAGGAGCAAAGCTTTCAGCCTTTCACCATTGAGGAAGTGTTAACTGTGGGGTTTTCATATATGGCCTTAATCACGTTGAGGAAATTTTCTTCTGGTACTAGTTTATTGAGTGTTTTCATCATGAAAGGATGTTGAATTTTGTCAAATGCTTTTTCTGATTCAGTTGAGATGATTATGTCATTTTTTCCCCTCTTCATTCTGTTAATGTGTTATATTACATCGATTGATTTTGTAGGTAGAACCATTTTTATGTTCCAGGAATGAGTCCCATTTGGTCATGGTGTATGATCCTTTTAATATGTTGCTGAATTCACTGCTAATATTTCGTTGACGATTTTTGCATCAATATGCGTAAAGAGTATTGGTCTGTAGTTTTATTTTCTTGTAGTATCTTTGTCTGGCTTCGATATCAGGGTTATGCTGGTCCATAGTATCAAAAAGAAGTGACCCTTTCTCTTCAGCTTTTTGGAAGAATTTGAAAATTGATGTTCTGTAAACATTTGGTAGAATTCCCCAGTGAAGCCATCCAGTCCAGGGCTTTTCTTTGTTGGAAGATAGTTTGATTACTGTTTCACTCTCTTTGCCAGTTAGAAATCTATTCACATTTTTTATTTAGTTTCATTCAGTTTTGGTAGAATGTATGTTTCTAGGAATTTGTCTATTTCATCTAGATTAGCAGTTTGTTGGTGTAGAATTGTTTTTAAGATTCTCTTTCAATCCCTTTTATAGCTGTAACATTTACAATAATGTCTCCACTTGAGTTTCTGATTTTAGTAATTTGAATCTTTTCACTCTGTTTCTCTCTTTTTACTTTAGTCATTGTAACTAAAGGTTTGCCAGTTTTGTTCTCTTTAAAGAACCTTTTTTTGTTGTTTTTTTCTGTTGTTCTTTTCTCTAATTTTTCCATTCTCTATTTATTTCTTTTCTCTATAATTTCAGCATTTCTGACAAAGGCATAGAACTCCAAGTTTAGTTTATCCTTTTTTTCTCATTCTTTAAGGTTAAGTTACTGATTTGGGATCTTTCTCCTTTTTTAATGTAGGCATTTATAGCTATAAATTTCCTTCTTTGCAAGGCTTTCACTGCTTCTCATAAAGTTTTCTATATTGTGTTTTCATTTTCATTTATCTCAAGGTATTCTCTAATTTCCCTTGTGATTTCTTCTTTTACCAGTTGGTGAGTCAAGAGTGTATAGTTTAATTTCCACATATTTATGAATTTTCCAGTTTTCATTCTGTTATTGATTTCTAGTTTTATTTTAGTGTGATTGGAAAAGATACTTTGTATGACCTCAGTCTTTTAAGATTTTTGTGTGTATGTGGTGTAACATATGGTCCATCCTGGAGAAAGTTCTAGATATACTTGAGAAAAATGTGTATTTTGCTCTTGTTGGGTGGAACTTTCTGTATACATCTATTAGGTCCACTTGGTTTATAGTGTTATTCTTTTATTTGCTTACTAATCTGTGTAGTTGTTCTACTCATTATTGAAAGTGGGATAGTGAACTCTCCAACCGTTATTGTAGAATATCTAATTTTGCCTTGAATTCTGATAGTATTTGCTTCTTATATTTTAGGACCCTGATTTTTGGTTTATATTTTTTTATAATTGTGGTATCTTCTTGATGAACCCTTTTACCAAAATACAATGTCCCTCTTTGTCACTTGCAACAGTTTTGATTTAAAGTCTATTTTTTGTTAATATTCGTATGACCACCCCAGCTGTCTTTTGGTAACTATTTGCATGGAAGATCTTTCTCCATTTTTTTCACTTTCATCCAATTTATATCTTTAGATCTAAAGTGAGTCTTTTGTAGAACAGTATGTAGTGGGATCCTTTGTGGGTTTTTTGGTTTTTGTTTTTTTTTATCTATTCTGCCAATTTCTGCTTTTTGAATGGAGGGTTGAACTCATTTACCTTTATAGTAATTACTGAGAAGGAAGGACTTCTGCCCTTTTGCTGTTTGTTTTCTAAATGTCTCAAACCTTTTTGTCCCTCATTTTCTTCATCAAAATCTTCTTTTGTGATGGGCGCCTGGGTGGCTCAGTGGGTTAAAGCCGCTGCCTTCGGCTCAGGTCATGATCCCAGGGTCCTGGGATCGAGGCCCACATCGGGCTCTCTGCTCGGCAGGGAGTCTGCTTCCTCCTCTCTCTCTGCCTGCCTCTCTGCCTACTTGTAATCTCTCTCTCTCTCTGTGTCAAATGAATAAATAAAAAATCTTTAAAAAAAAAATCTTCTTTTGTGGTTAATTGATTTTTTGCGTCAACACATTTGAATTTCCTTTTGCGTATATTCTTTAGGTATTTTCTTTGTGGTTATAGTGGGGTTTTGTCTTTTTATGAGTTGGTTACATCTTTAAAAGTACTTTTTACTATTTTGTGAGCATGTGAGAACCTTTTTATATTAAAGAATGGGATAACTCATGTATTGATACTGACCCAGCTTAAAAGTGGAAAAACTGATGACAGATTTTAGGATTCTTTCCTTTAACTCCTCATACTTCACATGAACAAATCCAAGGAAAAATTTGTTCAATTGCCTTTCTATCTCCTATAAAAGTCCAAGTGACTTGTCTGTACTTCCTAATAATTATTTTGTTGATTTTGCTTATCATAAGTACAAATCATATTATATTAGCTTTGATTTTTTTTTAAAACTGCTTTCAAAAATAACGTCATGTTTTTGGCTTGGTTTTGAGTGGCTTGGTTTAACTTTAATCTATATTTGGATAGTGCTGATTAGTCTCTCTGACTAGTCCCTTTCCTCATGGTCACCTCTGTACAAAGAAAATTACCATTTAAAGATTCATCCAAACTGCCCCAATATAGTTGACTGTGTATGTTCACATCACATATATCTTAAAAATAAGTGTAGATCTTCTATATTGCCCTCATAAGAGAAGGAGATATAATTTTAAGATATTATATTATTATTCTATGAATTCTTGGTTAAGATCATGATCGTTTGTGACCTACACAAGCTTGATTATAGCTGAACTCTTCCATCTATAATTTTAAAAGACTTGATGAATTGCCAGATGGCTAGTTGCTAGATGGCTAGTTATGCAGCCAATTTAACCAATCAGCCTTCCTACTTGCCTTCCATTCATTTAACATTTATCATACAAGATACTGTGTTTGCTATGAAGATACAAAGACGGATGAAGCCGTCCCTGCTCTAAAGGATGGTCTTTCAGGTGAGGTAATATACATGCAAATGAGGCAGTTGCAGGAATGACTATGACACAGACTATTTGAGACAGAAAACAAAGTGCTTTCTGATTAAATATCAAGGTTACTTCTAGCGGGCAGCATCGATTATGAAGCAAGTAGTCCTTGAAGGGAGGGCCTTTGAGTTTATTTATCCTTGAGAGCAGGTAGATTTTAGAAGGTAGAAATGTTGAATAACTGAGGTTGTTGTTCCTACAGAATGAACAAAACACATACAGCCCAGGCTTATTTGGATCAGAAGAAGCAGTAGAAGAAAGAAGAGAGAAAAATATGTCAAGAAAGGGAGATTAAAACCAAAGTTAACAACCTTTATTTTTTTTTAAGATTTTATTTATTTTTTTGTTTGACAGAGACAGAGAGATCACAAGTAGGCAGAGAGGCAGGCAGAGAGAGAGGAGGACGCAGGCTCCCCGCTGAGCAGGGAGCCCGATGTGGGCCTCGATCCCAGGACCCTGAGATCATGACCTGAGCCAAAGGCAGAGGCTTTAACCCACTGAGCCACCCAGGCGCCCATGACCTTTAAATTAAAGGCTAAAATTAGAGTTGCTATCACAGGCATTGGGGAGTTTTGAAGGGTTTCATACTACAAAATGACATAATCAGAGCCTTGCTTCAGTTGGAGTGTGGAGGCTGTGGAGGAGGGAGGCTAACTTCCACAGTCGGGGCAAGACCAAGGTGGTCTGAACCAGAGCAGAGACGGAGGGAGAGTTGTGGAAGTAGAATCAACAAGATCTGGTGACTGACCAGACTGAAAAGTAACAGAATGAGTCAAAGATACCTACCGTTTCGGTCTGACTGACTTGGAAATGAAAATTGGAGAGATAAGAGGAATAAGTATTGAGTTATTTTGGATTTAGTGAGTTTCTCAAGTAGCTGGAAATGTCAAGAGCTCAGCAGTGATATTTACCAGGAGTGAACTGTGTTGCTGCCTCTTATTGCCCTATGGATGCATATAAGCTGTTCCCAAAAAATTTTTATCAACTTTTCACACTTGAAAAAAAATGCTATGTAAAGGCTGCTTCACTTCTTCAAATAACTACAAAGCAGTGCTTGATACAAAGATATAGTTTCAGTTAGCAAGAAAGCCTTTCAGCCGTTTCCTTTCTCTGCGGTTTATTTATTCCCACTGTCTTGTACCTGTGCTTTCCAGTGGTGTCCGGCAGCCCCATGTGGCTGTCGAACAATTTTAAAGTGGCCCATCTAAATTGAAAATGTGCTATAATTATAAAGATATATCCTGGATTTCAAAGACTTGGTATGAAATATAAAATGTCTCGTGAATATTTTATGTGTATTAAATGAGAATGTTTGGGGTGCTGTTTCAGGGTTCCCAACACCATCCACATGTTAGGTGATTTGCTCGAAGGGCTCACAGGACTCTGCATGTGTTTGAATACTTGTGGCTGAAATTTCCGACAGTGAAAGGATATGGGATCAACAGAGGAAGTTACTATCTTAGTCCTCTCAGAAAAATCCTCTCACAGGCTTCCTTAGCGCTCGCTCCCTCCCACGAAGGGCACACTGAGCATGTGCATTTCTCCAGCCACAAAAAATGCAGTAACATGGACAATGTTTCTGTCCAGAGAAGCCCATTCGAGCTCAGCACGCAAGGGTTTTTTGGGAGCTGATCTTGTAGGCACTTTCTGCCTTGCCTGTGCCAAAATTGTGGACTCACAGAAGGAAAGAAGGTATCGGCATAAATATTGTTCACACAAACTCTAGGCACCATGAACCTGATCAGTCAGGGGACGGAAGAAAGTCCAAGTTCCCAGTTGCCAAAACTAAGGGCCAGCCTTGCACACAGACCCTTCTAAAGGGAGAGGCCTCAGTCCTGCTATAGTAACTCTTCTCTGCACAGATATATTGGGATAAATAAGCTATTAGTAAAGTGAATTCCACCTGTTTCTTTTTAAAGATCTTTATAATGTGGCTACTTGGTCACATTTTTGCTCGCGTTATATTTATTTTGGGCAGCACTGATGTAATCTTACAAGCAAAATTCTTCTCTAATGTGTTTTAGTTAAGGTATTTCTCTATACACACTAATGATTTCTCCTTCAATACAAATCTGTTAAGTAAACAGGTGGAAGGCCTCCCTCAGATTGTCTTCACAGTAATCACTAAATACAAGACTTAGCTCCATATCCTAAATTTAGCTTTATTATCCATGAAGAATAGGGAAACTAACCCTCCAAAAGAAAAAGAAAAAAAAAGTCATATGATCAAATAAAGAATTCTGTAAGTTTTTGTAAAACAAAAGTCCCAGTTTGGAAATCTCCTCTTAATAAGCACATTGGAGAGCTCCAAACAGTACATTTTTATATGCTCATCATTGATTCAAACTGTTAAACTCTTGTTTTCCTCTAAGCTGTTAATGATGTGTAATTGTTATAAATCCATTCATGAAAACAATATTTTAGAAAAGGTTTATATGGATGGACTAATTCTACCCATTGTAGATTACAGATATGACTAAAATAATATAACTTGGCTAAAATGAATGATACAGAACAGCACTTCCAAGCACTGAATGCTAATATATATCTCACTCTTTAAGACAGGATATGGTTTTAGGAAAATAATTTCTAGGACTACAAGTGTGAAAGCTGCAGAAGTTATTTTTGTTAGAATAAATCCATAATGGGATTCTCAGTGACATACTGCCTACGGCGCTCCTGCAGGCCTCGCTGAGGGACACGCCATCTCAGCATCACTGGCACATCTCATGAGAAAGGGAGGGGAACTGAAAGCCTAACCTTCCTTCCCTCTCACGCCATGACCCAGCAGTGAGTAAAGGGGGAAAGTAGAAAGTCCTGAGGCTGTAAGTAGGAAAGAGTTTATAACTGGCACTATTTTTGCTATTCTCTTTGTCCCTTACTTATGAATTCCAGTAATTCAGCCATTTTTTAGTTTTTAGTTGAAGCATGTCATTACCATCCCATGTCAGTAACTGACACTTCGATTCTCTTTATAAACAGCTCCGCTTGTCCACCGAAAACCCACAGAGTTTAATACATCTATAATTATGAGTATAATACATTTCTACAATGTCAGCACTGCTTTCTAATTGCTTTAAAAATGTGAGGAGCAGTTGTAAAGAATTCTTTAATAAAAACTGAGGGTGTTTTCTACTCACTGTTCATTAATGAGAAACACTGACCAGAAAACCTGTCTTTTTCTCCTCTTTTGAGGATTATAAAGAGACATCAAAATGTTCTGTGTCACACAATGTTCTGTGGATAAACTTTAAAACCTAATGATAGTTTGACTCAAAATCAGAATACCTAGAAGCCATGTCCTGCTTATAACCTCACTCAGCCCATCTTGAAAATAGCTTCTGTTCCCTGTCTCCTCATTTGTGAACTGGATAAGACTAGTAAAATTAGAGAGGTCAGTAGGTAATATGATATAGTGTGAAATAGAATTGGGGTATGACATATAAACAAAATAGAAAACTCCAGTTATTAGAAGCAAGTATTCAAAAATGCTGTGTTCTCTAGGCCATTTGTTATGTTAAAGTGCACACCTGGGTATGATCTGTGTGACACAGCTGAGGTAGGTACACTAGCTAATTTTGTACTGAAATAAAATACCACCATAGCTTTTCATTGGCTTTTCTGTCCTCAACCTAAGTGGCTTATTTATGTAACTGATACCTTTTGTCCTTATGTTAAGCTTTGAAACCATCAAGCATTTCTTAAAGAATCATGAAATACTTGATGGTTAAATGATACCATGTGGTGGATTCAGTCTCTGAGTAAATTACTGGTTATATACATGATTCTTCTGAGAATAGAAGTATCAACATGATTGAGACCACTAATTTCAGTCTCATTGATTTTATTTTTGTGGGTTTTTTTGTTTGTTTGTTTTTAAGATTTTATTATTTGACGGAGAGAGAACACGAATGGTGGGGAGGGGCAGAGGGAGAGGGGGAAGTAAACTCCCTGCTAAGCAGGGAGCCTGACACGGGACTCGATCCCAGGACCCTGGGATCATGACCTGAGCTGAAGGCAGACACTTAACTGACTGAGCACCCGGGTGCCCCAGTCTCATTGATTTTAGAACCGTAAGTTTGAAATACCTGATAGTTCATCCCATTCATTTAAAAAGAGGAAGCAGAGATCCAGGGAGTTAGTTAAAATCTTAAAGTAGGCAGGTTAACTAATAACAGAAACAATTTTTATTAATTACTAGTCCATTGTTATTTCTACTCTCTGTTTCATAGCACTATTTCCCAATTTACTCACGGTTCTTAGTTATTTTAAATTCTTGAGTCATGAGAGCCATCTAGGGGTTATTATACTTGCACAGGAGCGGGTAAGTACTCAGCAAATAAGCAAGCCTAAAAGTTTTGTGCCAAGAATATTTAATTGTATATGGATAAAACTCACGCTGAAACTCAATTTAGTTTATAATGGGGAAGGAGAAAGGTTTCACAAATCCTGGCTCATAGTGATTAACCACAGATTATTAGCCTGCTGAACTAGAACTTGGGCGACTATTACATTTTGGGGATTCTGCCTTAAAGAGAGATTATATTTGCTCTCTAATAGTAAAGCAATTTTGGATGTTATTTTTTGTTTGTTTAATTAAAGAATAATTGACATTCATTCAATATGGTATTAGTTTCAGTGGTTTGGTATTTACACATGTTACGAAATGATCACTACAATAAGTCTAGGTTCCATCTGTCATTATACAAAGTTGTTACAGTATTATCGACTATATTCCCTATGCTGCACATTACATCCCCGTAACTTATTTATTTTATAACTGAAAGACTGTTCCTCTTAGTCTCCTTCCCCTACTTTGTCCTGTCTCCCCATCCCTTTCCCTCTGGCAATCATCAGTTTGTTCTCGGTATCTGTGAATCTTTGTTTTGTTTGTGCATTTGTTTTGTTTTTTAGAATCCACATATAAGTGAAATCATATGTATTTGTCTTTCTCTAACTTATTTCACTTAGCATAATACCTTTTCAGTCTATCCATGTTGTCACAACTGGCAATATTTCACTCCTTTTTATGGGTCAGTAATACTCCATTTTTTTGTTTTATAGAAACATTTTTTTTTTTCAATTAACACATAATGTATTATTTGTTTCAGGGGTACAGGTCTGTGATTCATCAGTCTTACACAATTCACAGTGCTCACCATAGCACATACCCTCCCCAATGTCCATCACCCTGTCACCCCATCCTTCCCACCCCCTTCCCCTCCAGCAACCCTCAGTTTGTTTCCTGAGATTAAGAGTCTCTTATGGTTTGTCTCCCTCTCTGGTTCCGTCTTGTTTCATTTTTCCCTTCCTTTCCCTGTGATCTTCTATCTTGTTTCTCAAATTCCTTTTATCAGTGAGATCATACGATAATTGTCTTTCTCTGATTGACTTATTTTGCTTAGCATAATGCCCCCTAGTTCCATCCAAAATTCCATTTTATATATGTATCACATCTTTATTCATTCATCCATTTATCGACACTGAGGTTGCTGCCTTATCTCGACTATTGTTAATAATGTTGCAGTGAACATAGGGGTGCCTATATCTTTTTGAATTAGTGTTTTCATTTTCTTTGGATAAATATCCAAGAGTGGAATTGCTGGATATATAGTAATTCTATTTTTAATTTTTTGAGGAACTTCCATACTGTTTCCCACAGTAGCTGCACCAGTTTGAATTCCCACCAACAGTGCACAAGGGGTCCCTTTTTTCCACACTTCCACTGACACTTATTTCTTGTCCTTTTGATAATAGCTATTCTGACAGGTGTGAGGTGTTATCTCATTGTGGTTTTAATTTGTGTTCCTCTGATGATCAGTGATGTTGTGGTTGTTGTCTGTTGACCTGTACTACAAGTCTAGTAAATATTCGATAAATATCACATGTTTTAGGGTTTCCTGGGGTCTCAATAAATACCTATTTTTTTTAATAAATACCTATTTTTACAGCTCATCTTCAGAGCCAAATTGAGAAATAGACAAAGGGGGTCAGGCAGGTGGATACCAAACCGTCTTGTTTGTGTTTACCAAGCTGTCAGTTTTATTACTGGTGATGCAATTGGGCAATGTGTTTTAGTATTCCAAAACTTCCTGTTTGTGTAACCTAAAGAGAGAGCCTTCTCTTTAGAGGGAAAGAAATACTAAATTTAAGAGTCTCATGGTCTACCGACTGAGCTAGCCGGGCGCCTAGAAATACTAAATATATTGTTTTGATAAGGTTCATTGTATATTTGTTTTTTAGTAAGATAATATTTAGGGGAGGAATTCCAGTTATTATTAGTCCTATAAAATTTTACATATTTCTTTTCATCTTGAAAATAAACTTTTAAAAAGAAAATATAAAAAATATTTGAGGTCTGTCAGTATAATAGAGAGTGGTATTCAGTTTTCCTTCCTTGATGAGACTCATATCTTAAATGTAGAATTTTTTGGACAGGAAATACATTTTACTTGATTCTGTTTTTGGAAGTCACAATGATTAGTTGATTTTTAGGGCTTCTGTAAATGTGAGAGAAGCTATCATGCTTCCTGACTTTCAGATTCTTGTGTGTGTGTCTTTACACTGAAAAACACATTATTACTATGTTGGTACTTTTGTCTCCAATCCAGGACTTTATTTCTTTTTTTTTTTTTAGGACTTTATTTCTTAACAGAAGTAAACACACCAAGTCATAATCTAGTGTAACGAATGTTTACATATACAAGAAGTGTTAAATAGAAGCACATCTAGAGTATGATAGGAATGCAGGAGTCACACTAGCTACCTAGGAGAATTGAGGGAATCTTCACAGTGAGGACAGCATTTTCAATGATCTTGAAAGATGAGCAGGTAGTCACCAGGAAGGGAAGGAGTAGACATTTCAGGCTGAAGAACAATTCACACAAAATATGAAGTTATATGGTATATATTCCATATATCTTTATCACTTAAAAAAATTTAATTTTCAAATTCCAAGGGGTGATTTTTTTTCTGGTAAAATCTATATAACATAAAATTTGCCATTTTAACCATTTTTAAGTGTATAGTTGAGTGGCATTGAGTACATTCATATCTTTGTGCACCCATCAGCACTCTCCATTTCCGGAACTTTTTGATTATCCCCAGATAAAACTGTTCCATTAAACACCCCATTCCCCTTTCCCACTGGGACCTGGTAGCTGATGTTCTCTTTTTCTCTCGATGAATTGACTGCTCTGGGTACCTCATATACCAGGAAACATACAATATTTGTCCTTTTGTGTCTAGCTTCTTTGAAGCATATTGTCTTCAAGATTTATCCATGTTGTAGCATTTGTCAGAATTTTCTTCTGAATTTTAACCGTGAATAATATCCCATTACTTATGTGTATACCACCTTGTGGTTATCCATTCATCCACCAACAGACATTTGTTTAGGTTGTTCCCACCTGTTGGTGAATGATGCTGCTGTGTGCTCTGTGAATAATGCTGCCATGATCACTGGTGTGCTCTGAGTTTGAGCCCCTACTTTCCCTTGTTTGGGGTGTGCCCCTGGACGTGGAACTGCTGGAGCAGATGGCAATCAGTGTGAATTTTGAGAGAAACTCCATCCTGTTTACCACAGCAGCTGTTCTATCATACTCTGCGTTCCTATCATACTCTAGATGTGCTTCTATTTAACACTTCTTGTATATGTAAACATTCGTTACACCATTTTACATTTCCCTCAGCAGTGTACCAAGGGTTCCAGCGTTTCCACATCCTCACCAACATTGTCTTTTTAACATTTTGAAAAAATTTACCAGGCTCTATGCTAGTTTGTAAGCACCATTGCAAATGTGTTCATATGCTCACTACACTAAAAATGACATTTGGCACCCAGCTGAAGTAAAAAGTGTTTACCTGAGACCATATCAGAGAGTACTGGCCCTTGTCTTATTGCTTCTATAGTACAGAGTGTATTCGTGGAACGAGGAAGGGTCAATACACCAGGATGAGTTCTTAGCAACAAACTTCTTCTTTCCTGCAGCTCCCTGCACAGGTAGCACTTTCTTCTGCCACAGCAACATGTGCATCAATAATTCTTTAGTCTGTAACGGTGTTCAGAACTGTGCATACCCTTGGGATGAAAATCACTGTAAAGGTGAGTGCGCTGGCAAAGGCCAACCTTTTTGAGAGAAAAATGGCCATTGCCCTTCATTAAGAAAGACTTAAAATGTCCTTCTCTATAACTGCTTAGTGTAGCCGCTTTGGCCAAAATGGAAACATAGAATATAAATGTTCCTTTAACTAGATCATGCACCTCTGGTATGTGGTAAAAGCAAAGAAAAATACTTATTCTCAATGAAAGCATTCTTTTTTTTATGGACTATGTTTTTTATCTTAAGTTATCTTAAGTTGCTCGAAAGTCCACCATAATATTTCCTGCATTATTTTAGTCATTCATATTGTAAAGATACCTTATTCTCAGAATAATTTAGAAAGTAACCTTGAGTAGTAGTATTTTAAAAATTATATAGAAATACTATTTAATAAATACTGATGGATTCAATCTTAAAAGGCAGTAAAAGCAGACTAGTAAGAACTGCTTTTTTTCATTTTATAAAATTTTTTATGCTCTATTTCTAATATATATCTAAGGTAAACATGATTTGTGGTAATAGTTGAATATCTATAGACATTATCAAATCATTGTCTCAGTCTTAAAGTTTACCTGCCTTCTATTCTCCACAAGTTGAGTACATATCTTACTATGAGAATTTAGTGTGATCTAATACGGCTATCATTAGCATGAAGTATTTTCAGGTAATCATTCAAACAATAGATCGTGGTGATATACCTCAGTGGGTTAGCCTGATCACTTTAGGCCTCTCTTGCTGATGGCTGTCAGTAGAGATACTGTAGATACACTTAAACATGGCAGTTGGCTACCACAGAGCAGAAAGCTAACTTGATAGAATAAGAGTATTTCTTTTGGCATTTTTCTCTATATTCATGTCTTTATTTTTCTATTTTTTTTAAAGATCTTATTTATTTATTTGAGAGAGAGAGAGCACAAGTGAGGGGAGGGGCAGAGGGAGAAGGGGAGACAGACTCCCTACTGAGCAGGGAACCCAATGCAGGGCTCGATCCCAGGACCTGGAGACCATGACCTGAGCTGAAGTCAGACGCTTTACCAACTGAGCCACCCAGGCGCCCCTAGATTCATGTTTTTAATTTGATTTGCAAATTGTATGCCTTCATGTACCTTCTGAGTAAAGAACCAAGTCCTTTTTCTTTTATG
Organism: Ailurus styani; assembly: GCA_002007465.1. Lineage (NCBI taxonomy): Eukaryota > Metazoa > Chordata > Mammalia > Carnivora > Ailuridae > Ailurus > Ailurus styani. The sequence goes on from LNAC01000570.1 coordinate 419,900, forward strand.
TAATTGTCTGATTACATATTGTGGTTGGTTAGTTTAGCCAGAAATCATAATGGGATTGTTTTGTTTAAAAACCTAATTTTAGGGCGCCTGGGTGGCTCAGTGGGTTGGGGCCGCTGCCTTCGGCTCAGGTCATGATCCCAGGGTCCTGGGATTGAGGCCCGCATCGGGCTCTCTGCTCGGCGGGGAGCCTGCTTCCTCCTCTCTCCTCTCTCTCTGCCTGCCTCTCTGCCTACTTGTAATCTCTCTCTCTGTGTGTCAAATGAATAAATAAAATCTTTAAAAAAAAAAAAAAACCTAATTTTAAATGGTACCATCTATAGTATATTTGACCCACATGTTCTACTTTACCTAAAAATACCTTACCAATTTGTGACAGGACTCAACGAATTTTGAAAGCCTTGTTGTTTCTCTTTCTGCAGAAAAGAAAAAAGCAGGACTGTTTGAACAAGTCACTAAAACCCATGGAACAATTATCGGCATCACATCAGGGATTGTCTTGGTCCTTCTCATTATTTCTATTTTAGTGCAAGTGAAACAGCCTCGAAAAAAGGTCATGGCTTGCAAAACTGCATTTAATAAAACTGGATTTCAAGAAGTATTTGATCCTCCTCATTATGAACTGTTCTCCCTAAGGGACAAAGAGATTTCTGCAGACCTAGCCGACTTGTCAGAAGAACTGGACAACTACCAGAAGATGCGGCGCTCCTCCACTGCCTCCCGGTGCATTCATGACCATCACTGTGGGTCGCAAGCATCCAGTGTCAAACAGAGCAGGACCAACCTGAGTTCCATGGAGCTGCCTTTCCGAAATGATTTTGCACAGCCACAGCCAATGAAAACATTTAACAGCACCTTCAAAAAGAGTAGCTACACTTTCAAACAGGCACATGAGTGCCCTGAACAGGCTCTAGAAGACAGAGTAATGGAGGAGATTCCTTGTGAAATTTATGTCAGGGGGCGAGAAGATTCTGCACAAGCGTCCATATCCATTGATTTTTAATCTTCCACTAAGGGGACATTAGTTATTAAGTGTGTACGTATGCAGTCTACCGAGCACCCATACTCTTCAGCCGCCAACCCTTTTCTCCTGTCAAAACTAGGAAGACCTTCATTCCCACTAACCTACTGTAACAGTGAAGCTTTTATTGTCTCAGGCAGCCTGTGTGTTAAACCAACCAAGGGACCTACTCCAGTCCATGAACAAAATAGCAGTCACTATTGCTTGGTGTCACACACACAAGGTACCAGCGAGATAGCATTTGAGGAGGGAAGTGGTGGTGCTGAGCTCAGCTTAGGCTGCCTGTTAGGCTTAGCAACAAGAATACTGCTCTGGCTGATAGAGCTTGTCAACATTTTGATCCCACAATAAGTTTAAAAATAAGATTTGTCTCTACATTCCTTTTGATTTTCTTTTCTCTAAATTTAATTTGTTTTTTAAGTCTGTGATTTTGCCATTTTGGTTTCTTACATAAATGTAAATGGTTACTGTACCACACATATTTCAATACAGGCATTTGTTCTAGAATTTGTCAAAATATAACTTGTTACTGTGCTAAGTGCCAATGAAGACCCAGAGTTCTGTTTCACCCATCTGTTTCTTCTTGACTAATTTCTATACTGCTGCCTTTTAATTACTGGATCTTTAGTCCTTATCTTTTGTGAATAGTAGATGATATGATTTATCACCTTTAAGTCATATTTTGTCTTAAACTAGAAGATTTCATATTCCTGGGATATGTGTACCTTGCCAGTTATGACTAAAAACTTGAAAAAGATTAAAACTTCTAGAAATTCTTTGAAATTACCCAAATTTGGTCACATGCAGTGGTGACCCATTCATTCCTGTGCACAAAGTCATTTCATTCATTTGGGGGGAGGCCTGTAATTATGTTTCTTTGCAGTGTTTCTCATCACCAAATTTGTGTTTCCTGTTATTTTTATAAGAAGATGATTTTGCTCCCTTTGTACTGGTTTATGTTATGGCATATGGTAGTCAAGGTTGTATGAGAGTTCAAGGAAAATTCCTAAGAAACTCTAAGAGCCCTCAGATTGCTTCTTACTTGGGACAATACATTTTTCTAGTTCTTACCAAGAATAACAACTTCCACTTTTTTTTAAACTGCACTTTTGACCTTATGTTTTTTTATGGTATATAAACAATAATTTATAAACATGGTATAAAAACTCATTGTGTTTTTTTAGACTTTTGATATTATTTGATACTGTACAAACTTTATTAAATCAAGTTTAAAGACCTACATGAGAGATTTCTTTCAGTGTTCACATTAGTGGCTTTGTATACAAATATGCTGTGATGGAATTACACATTATAACTTATTGTAAAGACCTTGGTAATGTGTACATAAGCTTTTGTTTCCTTTTGTTATTGCATTTAGTTTCTGATAAATTTTTCACTGTGTGTTATTTATTGTTCTAAATCACTACACAAATCTTATATTAAAATATACATTGTTACATGATTCTTCAATCATGTTATTGCACCGAAATTTTTGGATTTTAAGATATATATGGAAAGAAATCCGTTTATCAAATTATAACTAATACAGACATACCATTTAAAAGAGATAAATTCTCATTTTAATATTTTTTGTAGTAAATTCTCAATGTAATGAGAGATTGATGTTTCACTGAATTTCACTGATTTTTTTTTAAATATCACATCTAGGGGTTTTCTCAGATTAGTGAAAACTGGGACCTTTAAATATGATACATATAAAATACCCCTTCAAAATGTTCCTTATATCACATTTTTCATTTTTTAAAAATATATAATATCCAGGAGATAGGAAAACCTATAGATAGTATATTAATGATTTAACATTTTTTGAAGTCAGCATAATTTCCTGTTTTAAAAATACAATTTGGGAAGGTAGAAAGACTAAATGAATGTAGTATTCATTGAACTAATGAGCCAGAGCCAGATTAGATAGAAATTCTTTCAGTAGCTGTATCGAATAGGCATTCTAGTAGTTAGTAGCCAGCCAACATTTGAACAGCATAGTAAATATTTAATATAACTGTGATCTCATTCTTCATGCTCCTGAAGGAAAACTAGCATATTTTCTATGTAAAATTATATCCATTATAAAAACAGCTGTTAAGTCCATCTTTAACACGTACGTGGTAATAGAAACTAATAGAGTATGCGTAACTACATTGACTATAGTCACTTGTACCTATATTTTGGAAATCTGTATCCTATTTTCTTTTAAAGGGGCATGAAGAGGCCTACAAAATAGAGCCTTTAAAAGACATTCAACATTAGAACAGCACAGAACTACATAGCTTCAGGCAACTCCACTTAGCAAGTAAAGCTTGGACAGTTTTGGTTCTAAACCTTCTGGCTGCTAAAACAAATGAAATAGTTTCTGTTTTTCACAGTAGAGGACCCAAACTTATCTGCAGAGACTAGTTTTCTCTTCAACTAAAGAAAGAGGATCTTTATATAGATAGAATAACATTTCCTCAGAATTTAAAAAAGATGCAAAATGCAGAGAGATGTCAGAATGGTCAGTCTTTCTCTAGTGAAGGCACATCCTAATATAGTCCAGGATCATCGGGTTGGGATCAATCTGTCTGCAGGGGTTAGAACCAAAGAGCCAGATGATCAATATTAGCTAAGCCAGCCTTAAACTGCCATATATTGTATGCCTTCATCGAAGTATATAGATGGGTATTAGGCCTTGTCTAAACATTTTTTAGCCAATCATATATTTGGCAGTACACTATAGGAAGAGAAGAGAATGAAACTTATTTTCTTAGGCATTATTACCAGCATAATGCTAATTGCTGTAATTATATAGCCTTTAATCTTTGAGGTCAGTAAGAAAACTTTACAGTTGTTTACTAAAGTAAAAGCCATAAATTTTAGTAATGGAAGATGAACTTTAGTCATCTTGTGGAAGTTATTACACCCTTCACAGAAAATATAGAAGCCAGTTGTTAAACATGCGGTGGAAAAATGCAAATTTGGAGGGGAGAATGTCTTCAATTCAGGAGCAGCCCTAAGGACATCTCTATAATCCTGTTGTTACCTTTCACCTGCGATCCTGAGTTTAGCACAAGATCTCAACACTCAAGTGCCCACAAATGGCAGGAAACCTATGAATCCCAACATCTGAAGTATGTACAAATAAATGTACCTTTGGTGGAGGGAAGCGTTCACCGTAAAGTTTTAACAAAAAGCAAACGATTTTCCACCTTTCACATCACAAAAGATTAAAAAGGCTCCTTTAACTTTGACTTGTTAACAGCTTTTGTGTCAGTCTTTGTCATGTTTCGTGTAATTATTAGGCATTAAAAGAACATTCTAAATGTCTGCTTCTGAACATTTTTATAGTTCTGCTGTTGTCTGATGAACAGGATGCTTTCTGGTTTCAGGAGTGTGTCGAGTGATGAGACAGGACAGGATAAAAGCCTCGTTGTGATTCCAGGAGTGAGTCTCAAGGGGGATTATACCCTCTTACGAAATGGTGTCTGCTATGTCGTTCATGATTAGAAGGGACCTTGAGATTTTTTTTATGATCCAAGAAAGAGGACCTGTTCCAACTTCACTAATGAGAATTCTGAGGCCCAGAGAAGAGGAGTGAGTACCCACATCTCAGAACTAGTCCCATGCTTTTGCCTTGCCTTTGCTATTTTCCCCTGCTTTAGCTGGCTGGAAGTTTTAAAGGTCAAACAGTTCTAAACAGCAGCCCAGATGTTCCATGTAAGCTTGTCAGTCATTCTGATTTAAAATGTAATTTATTCTATAATATTTTTTTCAAAGCATTTTACTTTCTTTTATTTTAAATCTATGTAACAGTATTCTAAAATTTTGTTGCCATGACTTCTTGGCATCTGCAAACTGCAAGACAATTACTATGAATTCTTAATAAACAATGTTAACAACTTATAGGTTTGGCACTAGATAAAAAGAGCTTCAGTGTTTTGCATTTGTGATCTTTTTTAAATCTAAAGGAAACAATGTATACTCTAGAAATTAAACATTTGTGTGCTATATCTCTTGAGTTTAGAGAATGATTTGAGTTCTGAGCCACAGTGACAAGTTGGTCAACTTAGATAACTAAGATAACCTTTTTAGGGTTCCTGCAAAATCAATTTTCCATGTTTTATATACCTCAACAAATTGAAAATTTTGAATTTGCTTTTTTTAGTCACTTTCCATATATTTCTGTAATTGGTTTAATGACTACAAAAGCCCAAGAAGCTAATGATTGGGGAGCATGTTTAGTATATACTGTCTTCAGTACATTTTTTTTAAGATTATATTTATTTCAGAGAGAGAGAGGAGAGGGGCTGAGTGAAAGGGAGAGAGAGGATCCCAAGCAAACTCTGGCTGAGTGTGGGGCCCGACATAGGGCTCAATCTCACAACCCTGAGATCATGACCTGAGCCAAAACCTAGAGTTGAATGCTTAACTGACTGACCGCCCAGGTGCCCCTTGAGTAAATGTTTTTTTAAAGCCATGAATTTTGGGTGCCTGGGTGGCTTGGATGGTTAAGCATCTGCCTTTGGCTCAGGTCGTGATCCTGGGATCAAGTCCTGCATCAGGCTCTCTGCTCAGCAGGGAGCCTGCCTCTCCCTTTGCCTCTGCCCCTCTCTCTCTCATGAACAAATAAATAAAATCTTTAAAAAAATAAGTAAAGCAGTGAATTTATAGAGGTGAATATTCAGACCATGTAAGAATTCATAGATATCTGATCCTGGATTTGAAACTTCACAGTAAAGAATATGACCCTTGAACTGGAAATAGACCTTGTTTTTTTTTTTTTTTTATTTCCTTGCTTGTCTCATTTTCCAGAGTTTCTAGAAGTGGCAAAGAATCCTTATTTCCTTGCAGGGAGAAGTTGGCATTTCCTACCCAAAAGCTTCCAAAGTAAAATAATCTTAATTACAAGAAAAAGTAAAAGCATCCTCAGGTTCTTACACCATTTAAGTTTTCAAATTAATCTTCAAACAAAGTTTTAAAAAAAAATTTTAGGTGAATTTAGTGTTGGGCAGCCTACTGATACAGTATGCTACACCCAGTCACTAACGTGGCAGTGAGGATGCTCAGAGCGGGTTTTCAGGACACGCTGTCCTTTGGATGTGTGGAGTGCATCACTCATGGCCTGAGCCTCGCAAAGATGAATGAGTAGATTTCACAAAAGGTGCACACTGAGGAGAAAGCAAAGGCAGGCAAAAACTCTGAGTTTTACAATCATACACAGATCAAGGAGCAAAGAAAGACAAAAGAAAAAGATAGTTACCACTGGCCTGTCTCTGCAAATAGCTACAGAGCAATTTTACTTTCTGTGTTATTTAGGATCAAGAAACAGCTTTTATCTGAAAGTGCTTTCACCTGCCCAGCTTTGTCATACTCTGTAACATCTGGTGCCAGCAGGCCACTGAGCCGGTACATACTTTATTGAAACATTATGAGTAACTGCTGATTGCTAGAAGGAATTTTCATCAGAAATCTAGGTATTGAACCATGCTTTTCAAATGTTCTATTCTTCAACTGATGACTTTGTCCTATTGTATTAAGCAGTGTTTCAAAGAAGCATTCACAACTTTTGAACCAAAAAATAATCGCATGAATTGTAGGGAAGTTCTTTCCAGACCCTTAGAAGACAGTTTAGCTCCAAAAATGTGCACAAGTAACAATAGTGAACTTGCTGCAACTTCCTCTGTATTTTGCATTCATAGTCTAAAAGCAATCTTACTTCCTCTGTCATTTATTTTTAATATAAAAAAATGAATAAAGCATGTGGTAGCAGGCTTCTTGGATGGCTCCCATGATCCCTGCCTCCTGATGTTCACAAGCTTGTATCATTTCCTGACCTTGAGAGTGAGCTGGATCTGGGACCTGCTTCCAATGAGTATGCCAATGTGCCACGTCACTTCTGAGACTAGGTGACAGGCTTGCTTCTGTCTTGCTCACCCAATAGTAGTTTTGTGATTTCCTGCTCAGATGGAAGCCAATTGCCATGTGCTGAGGTGCTCTATGGAAAGGCCCATGTGACAAGAGATGAGATTTCAAGCCAACAGTTAACATGGCACAGAGGCCTTCAATCCACCACCCACCTTCAAAGAACTGGATCCTGCCAGCAACACGCCCGGAAGAGGATCCTCCCCACACTGGAGCCTTGAGATGACCACAGACAATACCTTGATTCCATCTTGTGAAAGAAAGACCTTGAATACCAACCAAGATCACTGATCCAGAAATCCAAGATATGTGCTGTTTCAAGCTGCTGAATTTTGTGGTAATTTGTTACATAGCCATTGATAACTAATACAAAGCTAGAAAAGGACAATGGCATATCCCAATTCAACTGGGGCAGTCGAGTAAAGATACAATTTTATCTTTATAGCAGGTAGCTGTGGCTGACAGCCAGCTACTAAAAACAATTTCAGAAAGAAAAACTCTCCAGGGTTGGTCTTTCAATCATTTTGACCAAAATAAAGCAAAGCAAAGGAAAGAAAAAAAAAAATCTTCCAGGAAATCTCTTCTTTATCACAACAGGAAAATCTCTGTATGGAAATGTTTTGGTGACATTTCTCATTTGGGGAGTAGAGAGAACCTGGGGGAAAAGTAGTTGATGAAATTTAACATGATGTTTTAAGTTGGAAAAAAAAAAAAAAAAAGCCCTCAAAGCAATGGTCATATCATCTTGAATCTGGCAACATGGAATACAGAGAGTTGGTCTTCCTCCAGCATGATCCTGTCAGCTATCTTGCCTCCCTAGCCACAGATAAAACACTTACCTAGATCCATTCTCTCCCAAATATGGCAAAATACTGGAATTTGATTCTACATTTGAAATGTAAATTCTATTAAATCCTAACTCTTGAATAGTGCCCCTTTTAAGTGATTCATCAAGACTCCTTTGAGTAAAATGAAATTATCTAAAAATGAATAAAGGATAAAATTCCATTCAGAATCTATATGGTATTCCCATAAATCAGTCAACATCTTGCTCATTTCCAGTCACATTAACAGTTTATAGAATGCAGGGCTGGTTACAACTCTATCATTACATGAAAAAGTGATTTTTAGGACAACTGATTTAGAAAGCAATGGAAAACCCCCTCCAGAAAAAAAAAAGGTGGAGGGGACCCTCTCCGGCCTTTCATGTCCGGGTTCTCTCTACTCCCCAGATGAGAAATGTCGCCAAAACATTTCCATACAGAGATTTTCCTGTTGTGATAAAGAAGAGATTTCCTGGAAGATTTTTTTTTCTTTCCTTTGCTCTGCTTTATTTTGGTCAAAATGATTGAAAGACCAACCCTGGAGAGTTTTTCTTTCTGAAATTGTTTTCAGTAGCTGGCTGTCAGCCACAGCTACCTGCTATAAAGATAAAATTGTATCTTTAATTGTATCTGTGTGTAAATTTTTCCTTTGAATTTGAAGCCAGCTATTACTGACATTGTTTTGCCCTGTGGGTATAATTGTGTCCTAAATCTTTTTCTAATATGAATCCATGAAACCTTAGCCTCTAGAAATAGGATGGTACCTGTTCCTTGTACTCTGATCTCTGCAAAAGAGGCATTGAATGAATCTTGGTCTTCCCCGTCCTGCCATTTTTAATTGCGAGATGGTAGTCAGGGACTATGCTGCTTGAAGTTTTTCATTTTCTGTGGGATTGGAAGTGCCTGCCTTTCTACTAGGGGCCTCATGGCTCTTGTTTTGTTACCCACAAATACAGATTTTCTTAAGGAAATACTAAAACACCAAACCAGGTTCTTTAAAGAAACTCCCAAGTCTGTCAGTGAAAAGGAAGGAACTTCCCTGAACTGTATGGGTAGTAGTAGGCTAAGATGTATACAGAGAAACTGCCTTTATCAAAAGCCATGTCTTCAAGGATGCGTTAGAGAATGCTTCTATTTCGAGCTGGCATTCTCACCTCTTCACCCTGGAAAAACAGCTTGCTTCTCTTCCCTGCATCAGGTAGGCAAAAAAGTGATTGCACACTGTTTTTAATTGCAGGTTTACATAAACCTATAATTGAAGAGCATTGATTTGTTGGACTGTAATCTACACTTTAACACGCTGAGCTGCATTTCGGCAGCATGCCAGATGTGTGAACTCAGGATTTAATGAAGACATTTCAGTACCAGCCCCAGAATTTAGTAAAGTACCACTGTCGAATACTAATGTGCCACTAACAAGAAAACAAGAGAACAAGCAACCTCTTTCTCAGTTACCTTTTTTGTCCCTTTCTTGATGATGGAGAAAATGAAAGCAATGAACTATTTCATAGAAACCTCATCTCATAACTTCCAGTCAAAAGCAACCCATAGTAGTTGTTGGCGTGCTCATGGCACTTTCTCAATCAGCCAAAGGTGAATTAATTTTTAACACTGCTTATTTACAAAGTTCATGTTTTTCCTGAAGACTTTATCAAGCATTTTTAATTTCTGAAAATAATTATGTACATGAAATTATTGTGAATGAAGTCACCATCTGATATCATTTTGCTTCTCATGATTTTCAAAATGGAGTTTCATTTCCTTTAAAATGGAAGGGAGAGTGCTGCCTGGGTGGTTCAGTTGGTTTAGTGTCTGCCCTCAGTTCAGGTCATGATCCTGGGGTCCTGAGATCAAGCTCTGAGTCGGGCTCCTTGCTCAACAGGAGACCAGCTTCTCCTTCTCCCACTCCCCCTGCTTGTGTTGCCTTTCTCGCTGTCTCTCTCTCTGTCAAATAAATAAATAAAATCTTTAAAAATAAAGTAACATAGAAGGGAGAGGGGGAAATTTTCTTATCCTGAAAGAATGGCATTTCTCAAATTGGCATCATTACATTTGGGGGCAAATAGTTCTTTGTTATGAGGGGGAATGTTCTGTGCACTGTGGGAGTCTACCAGCATTCTTGGCCTCTACCCACTAGGTCCCAGTAGCACTGCCCCCCATTTTGACAACCAAAAATGTCTCCAGATATGCCCACATATACCATGGGGGAGAGGGGTCAAATCAACCTTGGTTGAGAACCACTGCTGTAGAGAGATTAAAGGGTTTAACAAATAATAACCAGAAGCTGTTGAAGTCAATTCTATTTTAAAGAAATACTTAAGACTTCTGGAAAGTTATAAAGAGTAGTGAGTACCCACATATCCAGACTCCTAGTTAACATTGCCCGGTTTCATCTCCCTCCTTCTGGCCCCATCCCTCAGAGGTCTCAAATTTGGTTTTTATCACTCCCATATCTATATTGGTTAGAAGTTATAGAGGCACCTGTGAGACTCGGTCAGTTAAGCATCTGCCTTCAGCTCAGGTCATAATCCCAGGGGTCTGGGATCTCTGCTCAATGGAAGCCTCTCCTTACTGCTCCCCCCCCCCACTTGTACTCTCTCTGGGTCAAATGAATAAATAAAATCTTAAAAAAAAGAAGAAGAGGAAGAAGAAGTTATATATCTACCTCTTACTTTTGTGGCTGAACTTCATGTTTTCTCATATGTGCATCAAGTCTAAAATTAATATATCTACTTTCTTCCTGAATAGAACAAGAATTATGTAATACCTTATCTTCGGTCACCCCTTCTATCTTACATGTTATCTTAGTTCTAACTTGTTTATATATCCACCACATGGTCAATATTTTTATTTTTATAGTGAATATTTAGACCTTTCTCTCTGTTTTTCAGTTCATTTATTCTTCATATGTTCTTTTTTTTTAAGATTTTTTTTTTATTTATTCATTTGACACAGAGAGACAGAGATCACAAGTAGGCAGAGAGGCAGGCAGAGAGAGAGGAGAGAGGAGGAAGCAGGCTCCCCACTGAGCAGGGAGCCCGATGCAGGCCTTGATCCCAGGACCCTGGGATCATGACCTGAGCCGAAGGCAGCGGCTTTAACCCACTGAGCCACCCAGGCGCCCTATTCTTCATATGTTCTTGCATCCCAGACCTTATATCTGGCTCACTTTCCCTTGCCTTCTTTGGAAGTTATTTATAGACACTCTGCCTAGTGATCTGTCCAATTCTTGCTTTTCTGAAACTTTCTTTATTTCTTCCTCATTGTTCCATGATAGGTTATCTGGGTATAAAAGTCACATTGCCAGTTATTTTCCCTCAGTGTTTATTCCAGGATGATCTGGCTTCTTTTATAAATCTAAATTCCTTTATTTATAACCTCTTTTCCCTTTTAATGATTATACAATATTCTTTACTATTGTGCCATTTCAATATCATATATTCACATATGGATTTATTTTATATTATTCTTGTGGTTCCATATGCTCCTATTGTAGAAAATTCATTTATGGGGGCACCTGGGTGCTCAGTGGGTTAAGCCTCTGCCTTCGGCTCTGGTAATGATTTCAAGGTCCTGGGATTGAGCCCCACATTGGGCTCTCTGTTCAGCAGGGAGCCTGCTTCCCCCTCTCCCTCTGCCTGCCTCTCTGCCTACTTGTGATCTCTCTCTCTCTGTCTGTCAAATAAATAAATAAAATCTTTTAAAAAAATTCTTTCATGTCTCTTAATCTCTCAGTAGTATTTCTATCTCTTCATAATTTCTATTTGCTACATATTCCCTTTAGCTGTATCTAACTTCTATTTAACTCATGGTAGTTGATTTCCTGGGATTCCAATGAGTACTTATCTTGAACGATTATATTGGCTGTTTCAAGAAATTTAGTTCTTTTCCAAATCTATCTGCTCTTCTTTCTATAGTACTTTTTCTTTTCTTTTCTTGTGTTTTTTATTCTCTTTCTCTTTTAAACAGATTTATACATATTTTATATTCTGTATTCCATAATTTCATTACCAAAATTCCTTGAGAGTTGTAGTTATTTATTCTTTCTGTTGACTTACACACATGGTAGTTGGTTTTTGTGGGTGGCTTATCTGCTAACTTTCTTTTTATTGTGAAGGCATCTGTGAAAAAGTTTTATATCTCTGGCAATCTGATGAAGCCTAGTGTAAATATATTCCCTCCCCAAAGGATTTGTATTTGCTTCTGTGAGATGCTCCAGGGTACTTTCAACCCAGGATAACTTTAGATTAATTTCTCATATTGGGATTTTCAAAAACCACAGATATTATTAAATTCTTTATTAACTCGATTGAAGTATAATTGACATTCAATAAAATGCATGTAATTTAAGGGTCTACTTGTATGGGTTTTGATAATTTTATGCACCTATCTAGGCACCATAACAATCAAGATATAAAGCCTTTTCATTACTCCAAAAGATTCCCTTGAGCACCTAACCCCTAAACCCCTAGAACCACTGATGTGCTTTCTGTCACCATAGTATAGATTCATATTTCCAAGGATTTTATATAAGTGGAATTGTATATTATGTACTCTTTTGTGTCTGGCTTTTCATTCAAGATAGTGTTTCCATTAATCTATATTATTGTGTGCATCGAGCGTGCATAACTTTTGATTGCTTAGTAGTATTCCATAGTTGGGTATGCCTCAACTTATTTATTCTTTTGTTGAACATAAGGATTGTTTTCAATTTTTGGTTATTATGAAGAATGCTTCTGTGTACATTCACCTACAATTCTTTCTGTGGGCATATTTATATTTATATCTCATATCAATATCAAAGAGTAGGATTGAGGGCACCTGGGTGGCTCAGTGGGTTAAAGCCTCTGCTTTCAGCTCAGGTCATGATCTCAGGGTCCTGGGATCGAGGCCCACATTGGGCTCTCTGCTCAGCAGGGAGAGATTTTTTCCTCCTCTCTCTCTCTGCCTGCCTCTCTACCTACTTGTGATCTCTCTCTCTCTGTGTCAAATAAATAAATAAAATCTTTAAAAAAAAGAGTAGGATTGATGGATGTATATCTACATGTTGAACATTTTAAGAAATTCCCAAATTGTTTTTTCAAAGTCGTACCATTTTTTTTTTTTAAAGATTTATTTATTTATTTATTTCACAGAGGGAGAGAGATCACAAGGAGGCAGAGAGGCAGGCAGACAGAGAGAGGGGGAAGCAGGCTCCCCGCTGAGCAGGGAGCCCGATGCGGGCCTCGATCCCAGGACCCTGAGATCATGACCTGAGCCGAAAGCAGAGGCTTTAACCCACTGAGCCACCCAGGCGCCCAAAGTCGTACCATTTTATAGCCTCACTAGCAATGTATGAGAATTCCAACTGCTCTACTGCACATGGACACTTAGTATGATTAGTCTTTTTCATTTTAACAATGCTAATGCATATGGCACCACATTGTTTTAATTTGTATTTCCCCAATGACTAGTGATGTTGGGCTTCTTTATATGTGCTTATGTATCTCCTTTGGTCAGGCTTTTATACAAATATTTTGCCAATTTTTTTTAGGTGGGTTGTGTTCTTTTTAAGTGCAATAATACTTGTATATATACTGAATATAAGTATCAGATATCATATATCAGATATATGCATTGTGAAATTTTCCTGATTTTTACTCCTTGTTTCCTTTAAACATTTAAATATAATCATATTCTGTGTTCAATGATTCATTATCTAAATTTCCAATTGTTTGTTGCTGATAAATTAAAATGGAGTTGATTTTTATATACTGCCTTGATATACAAGCTTGCTAAACTCATTTTAGCATTTTATAGATTTCTTTAGATTTTCTATTTATGCAAACATAACATCTGTGAGTAAGAGCAGTTTTACATTATGTATGCATTTTATCTCTTTTTCTTGACTTTTACACTGGCTAGGACTCTCAGTAAGATTTTGAATAAAAATAGTGAGAATGGACATCCTCTTATTATTCTTGATCTTGGAGCCTTTGACCCTTTAGTATTATTTAGATAAACATTTTTCTTGATGCTTTTCATTAGGTTGAGGAAATTCTTTTTTATTCCTAGTTTACTAAGAGATTTTACTACATAGAGGTGTGGAATTTTATCCAGTGCTTTCTTGGCACCTATTGAGATGATCATATGGTTTTCCTGTTTTTGTATACAGTAAATTACATTGATAGATTTTTTCAAATATTAAACCAACCTTGCATTCCTGGGATAAATTCACTTTTCATAGTGTATTATACTTTGCATATATTAGTAGATTTAATTTCTAATATTTTGTTAAGGGTTTTTTTGTATCTATGTTGATGATGAATATTGAATTATAATGTTTCTTATGATTTCTTTGATTTTTGGTGTAAGGACAATGCTAGCCTCATGAAATGAGTTGGGAAGTATTTTGCTTCCTCCTGCATTTTCTGATTTTGCATAGAATTGGTATTCTATGTGTTAAATGTTTGATAAGCATTTCATCCTTAAATGTTTGATAAAATTCACTAGTGAAGCCATGACCACACCTGTTTAAAGACTTTTAATGGGAAATTCATTTTAAAAATTGATACAGGGCCATTTCATTTCTTTTTTTTTTTAAGATTTTTTATTTATTTATTTGACAGAGAGAGATTACAAGCAGGCAGAGAGGCAAGCAGAGAGAGAGGAGAAAGCAGGCTCCCCGCTGAGCAGGGAACCCGATGCGGGCCTCGATCCCAGGACCCTGAGATCATGACCTGAGCCAAAGGCAGAGGCTTTAACCCACTGAGCCACCCAGGCGCCCAGGGCCATTTCATTTCTGCTTCTTCTTGGGTTTATTCTGAAATTCAAAGAATTTGGGCATTTCATGTAGGTTATTGATTTTATTGACATAAATTAGTCATAATATCTTTTTGTATCCTTTAGATTTCTGTAGATCTCTTGTGATATCTCCTTTTTTGTTCTTAGTGTAATATGTTGCCAAAGCAAGCACTCCTCCTTTGTTCATTTTTTTTTTTTGTATTATCAGTATAGTTAACATATAGTGTCATAGGTTTCAGGTGTGTGATATAGTGATTCAACAATTCCACACACCACCCAGTGCTCATGACAACAAGGGCTCTCCTTAATCCCCATCCCCTATTTCACCCATTCCCCCCACCCACATCTCCCCTCTGGTAACCATCAGTTTGTTCTCTATAGTTAAGAGTCTGTTTCTTGGTTTGTCTCTCTCTCTCTTTATTTTCCTTTGTTCATTTGTTTTGTTTCTCAAATGCCACATATGACTCAAATCATATCATGCTTTGCATTATACTCTCTTGTTACATTTATGTCCTTGCAAATGGCAAGATTCCATTCTTTTTAATGGCTGAATAATATTCTGTGTATATATACCACATCTTCTTTCATTCATCTATCAATGGGCACTGGGCTGCTTCCATAATTTGCCTATTGTAAATGTTGCTGCTATAAATATAGAGGTTCATGTATCCCTTTGAATTTGTGTTTTTGTATTTTGGAGTAGGTACACACTAGTGCAATTACTGGATCATAGGGTAGTTCTGTTTTTAATTTTTTGAGGAAACTCCATATTGTTTTCCACAGGGGCTGCACCAGTCTCCATTCCCACCAATAGCATAAGAGGGTTCCTTTTTCTCCACATCCTTGTCAACACCTATTGTTTCTTCTGTTTTTGATTTTAGCAATTTAACCTGAGAGGTGTGAGGTCATATCTCATTGTAGTTTTGATTTGCATTTCCCTGATGATGAGTGATGTTGTGCATCTTATCATGTGTCTGTTGGCCATCTAGATGTCTTCCTTGGAGAAATTTCTTTTCATGTCTTCTGCCCATTTTTAAATTGGATTATTTGGGTTTTGTTTTTTTTTTAAGATTTTATTTTTATTTATTTGACTCAGAGAGAGAGAAATTACAAGTTGGCAGAGAGGCAGGCAGAGAGACAGGGAGAGGAGGAAGCAGGCTCCCTGCTGAGCAGAGAGCCCGATGCGGGCCTCCATCCCAGGACGCTGAGATCATGACCTGAGCCGAAAGCAGAGGCTTTAACCCACTGAGCCACCCAGGCGCCCAGATTATTTGTTTTTTGAGTGTTGAGTTGTATCAGTTCTTTATATATTTTGGATAGTGACGCTATATCAGGTATGTCTTTTGCAAATATCTTCTATTCAGTATGTTGCCTTTTAATTTTGTTGATTCCTCCTTTGTTCTTGATATTAACATTTTATATCTTCTCTTCTTTTTTCTTTATCAGTCCAGCTAGATTGCAACTTTGTTGATTTTTACCAAGGTCCTGCCTTTGATTTAATTGATTTTCTCTATTGTTTGTCTTTTTCTATTTATTGATTTCTACTTCTATAATTTTGCTTTCTTCTTTCTTCTTGATTCCAGTTTAATTTGTGATTGTTCTAGCTTCTTAAGGTGGAAGCTTCAATCATTGGCTTTAGACTTTTCTGTTATTAGCAAAGTTTCCATCACTGATTTCTAGTTTAATTCTTGTGTGGTTAAAAGCACACCTTGTATAATCTCTGTCATTTTAACTCGTTAACATTCATTTATGGCCCAGCATATGGTCTCTCTTGGTAAACATTTCATTTGAAATTTAAAAGAATGTGTGCTCTATAGTTATTGGGTGTAGTGTTCTAAAAATATCATTTGGTTCAGTTGGTTGATACTCTTCATTGCATTATTTAAGTCTTCTATATATCTATTGCTTTTTTACAAAGATTTATTTAGGGTGCCTGGGTAGCTCAGTGTATTAAAGCCTCTGTCTTCAGCTAAGGTCATGATCTCAGGGTCCTGGGATCAAGGCCCGCATCAGGCTCCCTGATTAGTGGGGAGCCTGCTTCCTCCTCTCTCTCTGCCTGCCTCTCTGCCTACTGGTGATCTCTTTCTCTCTCTTTCTCTCTCTCTCTCTCTCTCTCTCTCTCTCTCTCTCTCTCTGTCAAATAAATAAGTAAATAAAATCTTTTTTTAAAAGATTTATTTATTTATATTAGAGAGAGAGAGAGGCAGTGGGGTGAGGGGCAGAGGGAGAGAGAGAGAATCTGGAGCAAACTCTCTGCTGAGCATGGAGCCCAATGCTGGGCTCAATCTCATGACCCTGAGATCATGAGCTGAACTGAAATCAAGAGTCAGTTGCTTAATCAACTGTGCCAGCCAGGCTCCCCTATATCTGTTGCTTTTTAAACAATTATTAAGGGAAGCATTTTGAAAGCTTAAACTATAATTGTACATTAGCCTGTTTTTTCTTTCACTTCTGTCAGTTTCTATTTCATGTATTTTGAAGTTCTGTTATATGCATAACTCATATAAGATTATCTTCTGGTTGAATTGACCCCTTTATCATTATGAAATTATCCACTTTATCCTTGACAGTGTAATGACTATAGACCTACAAATTGAAACCCTGACAATGCAGACCATTTACATTTAATGTAATTATTGATATGGTTAGGTTTTAATTTACCATCTTGCTATGCATTTTCCTTGTGTCCTATCTGTCCCATCTTTATTCTTTTTTCTTTTCCTGCCTTCTTTTGTATAAGACTGGTTTTTTTTCATTTTTCCATTTTATTTTAACTTAAAGGTTTATTAGCTATTATAGTTTTGCTTCTTTTTTAAATGGTTGCTCTACGGTTTTCAATACATATTTTTAACTTATACAGTTTTACCTTCAAATAATTTTATTTCCCTTCACATGTAATATATGAACCTTATGCCAGTAGCACTCCTTTTCTCCCTTCCATCCTTTCCATTATCATTTGTTGTACATATTACTTCTACTTATGCTAAAACCCACAATACATCGTTACTACTTTTGTTTTAAGTATTCAGTTATCTTTTTTAAAATGTTAATGAAAGGCAATCGCTTACATTTACCCACATATTTACTATTTCCCATACTATTTCTTTGTGAAGATTCAAGTGTATATTGGGTATCATTTTCTTTCTGCCTGAAGAACTTCCTGTACAATTTGTAGTATAGGTCTCATGGGGTTTGTCTGAAAAAGTATTTTTGGAAAATATGTTTGCTGGTTATATAATTCTAAGGTGACAGATTTTTCTTGTCTTTCAGCATTTTAAAGATGGATTATTATTGTCTTCTGGCTTGCATCATTTCTGGCAGGAAGTCTGTGGCCATTTGTTGCTTCTATATATAATGAGTCTCTTTTTCTGACTGCTTTCAAGATTTTCTCTTTATCACTTGATCACTGGTGGGGTCCAAAACTTCTGCTGACCCCTTAGGGCTCTAGAGAAACCCACTAGAGCATTGGTTGGAAGTCTTGATCCTTTTTTGTTTGGATATGACTGGTTTGCAATGAAGTTATCACAGTAACGTTTGTATTTGCAAATGCCAACAAATCAAGCTAAAAAGTCACTTGCATATTTATATGTATCTTTGTGAATATTCAAAAAATTCCTCTTCCCAATGCTAAGGAAAAACAAAGTCTGCCAATGGTTAAGGCAGTAAAAACAAATTTTACTCATGAACTGTTGCAAACAGGGAAAAGAAACTTCAGTATTGAACTGGGTTCAACTCCAAATACACCATGGACAAGTGAATATTTATCACTAAGGAGCAGGGTGGGGGTCAGCAGATAGAAAATTAATAAAAGGAAACATCAGACGTAGGGGAGATTCTAGTAAACAGACTTGAAGAGGAAGGCAGGCCATAGTGACCAGACATCACCTGGGAGTGATGTAGGGGGATGAGGACGTTGATCAGAAATTGAGGGTGCTCAGATGTCAAGTGTGGGGGGATTCTCTCTAAGCTGGCTTCACAAGATTATTGCTACAACTGGGTGAGGGAGTCCCAGCAGGGACAATCACTAAGGTTAAGGCCTCAGTCACCTTAGAGGAACCCAACTACAGGTTAGTAGAGGAGGGAGACTTTGCCACCAAGAGCAGCGGAACATACCTCTTCTCAAGTGCAATGAAGCATTCCCCAGGATAGGCCACGTGTTAGCCATAAAGCAATTCTTAAGAAATTTAAGAAGACTGAAATCATACAATCTTTTTCAATCACAATAGAATGAAACTAAACTGAATAGCAGCAGGAAAACTGGAAAATCCACAGAAATGTGGAAATTAAACAACGATGGGTCAAAGAACTCACAAAGGAAATTATAAAATAGCTTGAGAGAAATGAAAATAAAAAGGCATCCCACCAAAACTTACGGAATGCAGTGAAAGAAGTGCAAAGAGAAAAGCTGATAGCCATAAACACTTACATTAAGAAAGAAGTTCTTGGGGTGTCTGGGCGGCTCAGTCGTTAAGCATCTGCCTTCGGCTCGGGTCATGATCCCAGGGTCCTGGGATCAAGCCCTGCATTGGGCTCCCTGCTCCGCAGAAAGCCTGCTTCTCCCTCTACCCCTGCTTGTATTCCCTCTCTCACTGTCTCTCTGTCTCTCTGTCAAATAAATAAATAAAATCTTTGGGGCGCCTGGATAGCTCAGTTGGCTAAGCAACTGCCTTCAGCTCAAGCCATGATCTCCAGGTCCTGGGATGGAGCCCTACATCAGGCTCCTTGCTCAGCAGGGGGCCTGCTTCTCCCTCTGCCTCTGCCTGCCTCTCTTGCTTGTGCTCTCTCTCTCTCTCTCTCTCTCTCTCTCTGTCAAATAAATAAATAAAAATTCTAAAAAAAAAAGAAAGAAAGAAAGAAAGAAAGGTCTCAGATTAAGTACCTAACTTCACATCTCAAGGAATTAGAAAAAGAACAAACCAAACCCAAAGTTTGCAGAAGAAAGGAAACATTGAGATTAGAGTAGAGATAAATGAAATAAAGAGTAGGAAAAACATCCTTTTTATTTCTTCTTATGAACTTTGTGAAACTGAAAACCCTAAATTGGTCACAGCTCTCTCAGCATTTCTATCCTAGAAAGTACACCACCACAAAGCATATTCCTTCCAGTCCTACATCCTCACCTCCATGATGGAATCTAGACATACCCTAGAACCCATTAAACTGGCCTTGAGCCCTATCCCTGGCTTTTTCTATCATGTTCTTAAAGGAAATCTAAGGATACACTGTCCTTGTCCCCCAAGTAATGTATCAATGGCTCAAAGAAATAAAAAAGCACATGTAAGAAACAATAAATGCTGGATTTACTGGCTCTGAAAGGAATCAAGCCAGAAGGCTTTCAGAAGTGTTCTGAGCAGTTTCCTGAAGGAGGAGAGGGACAACCTGATGAGAAGGGGGGCCGACTTCCCAGACAATGGCAAGTCTCAGAACAGTCTCAGACTGCAGGGGAATCCTCAAACTGGCAATAAACTGGGAGCTTGTTGAGTCTCTGACTGCATGTGACCAACCCTGTTCCTGCACCTCCACCAGACAGGGAGGACCGCACAAGCCTTCCCGGGATGTCCCATTCACCTGGGCATGTTAAAAAACAAAACAAAACAAAAGACTGTGATGATAAAGCAAGTAGGATATGGATGCCACATCATTAATTCTGATTGCTCAGAATATGCCTATATACTCTCATACACATCCAGACTCCAGGATCTCACGCCATTACACCTTTTCATAGTGCTGAGCCTGAGATGAAAGGGAATAGAACAAGCTCCAAGGAAACCAGAAGAGATGAAAGGATCACAGTTTCTTCAAATAACTCCAAAGACTTGAGAGACTCAAATTCTGCTTGATGAAGTGAATGCTGCAGAGCATATCAGCAATCAATAAGACAGAGTGCAACTCCAGAGAGCCTTGAATAAGTAATCAACAAGCCCTAGTCCCAAAAGATTGGGGTTCTCTTGATCTTGGTCTGTGTGCTCGGAGTGCTACCCACTTGGGGAGAATGTTCCTTCTCATCAGAGACAGAGTGGACAAAATTACAAATGATCACACACTGCTTTCCCACCTTTACCAAAAAAAGCATGTGTATTAGTCAGGACTCTTTGACTTAGAAATAACAACAGCCTAATACAATTCAGTCAAGGGGGTCTGGAGAAAAAGGAAATATACATGGCTCACATGGCTGGGAAGAATCCTAAGAAAAGTCACATAATTGAGAAGTTCTGCAAGAACCAGGGATTCAGGGACTGGAACCCAGGACTTGACACTTGCAGGTTCATCTGTATGTGTGTCTTGATCTCTTGGTACCAATCTCATTCTCTCTCCCTGCGAGCAGGTCTCCTCCACATGGCAGGTACATGTTCACATCCTTCCACCACCTTGATTCCAAAGACAAAGTCCGAGGAAGAATCTAATGGGCCCAGCTGAGATTGCTTGCCAGTTAGTGAACCACGTTCTGAAGGCAGCAGGTTGGAATACTCTGTTTGACTAGACCTGGTTTGCTTGCCTACCCTGTGGATTAGGAGGGGTAGGGCCAGAAATGTGGCCCTGCGCCCTTCAAAGCACTTAGCGTGGGAGAAGACTTTTCCTAACGAAAGGTGTGTGACAAGGGGAGAGCAGTCATCACTGAGCTGCTGTGGGCCAACGTAATGCTCAGTTGGCTCTTCCATGCACTTTATCTTTATCCTCCCCACACTTCTTCCCAGATAGCTCCATGTAATCTCTGGGATGTTAGCTTTGCTTTTGAGGCATGAAGTGACTTAAAAAAATATATTATTCCCCAAGACACAGAGATGGTACCCCAAGGCGAGGATTGAGATGAGAATTTGCCCAAGGAATTTAGGGAAATAATTGGGCCAGACAGCAAGGCAGCATGGATAGGGCATAAAATGTTAATAAAATTAAAGGTTTGTTGAGCACTTAGCAAGATTTATTAAGTACTTACTATACAACAAACGTCACTCTGCCTTTTCTCCAGAATAGGTGAAGTTTAGGGAAGCTAATCGACCTTGAAAGGTCACATAACCCCTACCTGGCTGTGCTCATCCTACCTACCTCCCGAGCCCCTTTTCTCCAACAGTTTGCTGCATTGCCTCCCCAGCTAAACTAGATGTCAAAAGACTTGGGTCTAAAATATAAACGGGTGGGTGTATTGGGGTGGGTACTTTTCACTTTCACATACTTTCTAGATTTTCTTTCATGAACATATGTTACTTCTATAATTAAAAACAAAAATGTATTGTCCAGGAAACAGAGAAGCCTAAGGCTATGGCTGTGAATCTACCTTTAAGTCACTCACCAACCCTGACAACATGTCTTTCCCCCGCTGGACCTCTGACTTCCAGGTCACATTTATGGTTGCTGACAACTCAGATTTCCTGGGGATTTGTCTGACCTCCCCTCCCAGGCAAGGGAGGGGATCAGTTTCTGGAAATAAGCGTTGGAAGGCTAGACCCATGGATGCTAATGTAAAACAAGGGGGAACCAGGTCAGGGTAGCCCAGGAAGCCAAAAAGTTTCAGGTTTATAGTCCAACGCCTAGGGACTGCTCCTTCCACTTCTCACAAAGTTAAGTGTTTGTGTAATTTAGCCAGTCAGTTTTTCTTGCTTGTGACCAGAGAACCCTAACAGATACAGCTGTCTCTCTTTGTGTGGATAATATAACTTTGCTCTATCAATTTTAGGGTCAATAATCATTTCCTGAGTCCCGCTAAGTGACAAGATCTGTGCTGAGCACTTCCACATGTATCAAGAGAAAAAATCCATAGGTGCAGAGTCAGCCCCCTGGGACCCAGGTTGAGTAACTTCTGGGTGTCCGACGGGGTGCTTGACCACAGGGGAGCTGACACCTGATCCGGCTGAAGTCACGAAGCTGGCCAGCTCACCATGAGATTTGTCCCCACTATGGTCAGATCCTAGCATTCTACCTGGGCCATAGTTTATGGCCCAAACCATAGCTTTCTGGCCCCACCTCCCATCCTATACCTGAGAGGGGCTCCCTGGCCCTCATTTTCTTTCTGACTTTCATGTCATACCTATACTTGAGGCTGCTGCTCTTCCTGGATGAGCTTCTGACTCCCCTCTCCAACTGCAACTTGAATTTTCATTCTGCCACTCACTCAACAAATATTGAGTTACCAACTGCCAGGCATAAAGGACCCCATTGTGAATTAGACAGACGTGGTCTCTGTCCTCATGAACATAGTAGCTCTTAGAGAAGGCTGATGTTTAACAAGCAATTTTTTAAAAAGTGATGAGTGATGCAGAGGAATTAGAAGGACCAGCAGGACCACAGGACAAGGTCCTAAATTCTAGAGCTTGGGAAAGGCCTCCATGAACAGAAGTGAGTCTGAACATATGACGACCTCCAAGCAGAACATTCTGAGTTTGCAGGACGTGGGAGACCCCAGGTGACTGTCGTGCACTTTGGGTTGTGTGGGCTTCTCCCACCCAGACCCAACCCCGTGCCCAGGATCCCAGCAACACAGACCTGAGGGCCCCGTCCTCAGTCAGTTCACCTTGAACGTGAAACAGACACAGTTTGTCATCCAGGATATCCAGGCCAGCTGAAGAGATGAGAGTGGACTCAGCAGAACACAAGATGCTTATCAAAGGCCAATAACGGCCTGCTATGCTTGGTGGCACCTCACAGGGCGCAGTGTCAGAGAAAGGTCAGCTTGGTTGTCAAAGAAGCCTTCATCCTGCACCTCCTGGCTAAGAAAGGAGTGGTAAATATTTGCTAATTTTTTGATGATTGTTCCCAGGGCTGGGCCACAAAGTCAGATGGTGTCTTAACTGAGGCAGGCATCACACAGAGCACTGGGCCACAGAGCGGGGGGAGAGGCGGGGAGTGTGGGCACAAGTGGAGGGGAAACCCTGGCATGGGAAATCTGCTTGAACGTTCACCTGCCTCCATCTCTTCCCCACCCTGGTTTTGCTCTGGTGCCGCCAATCTGCTCCTCTTTCTCTCCACCCCCCTCCTTCAGGGCGCAGCCTTTTCCCCTCTTCTGCCAGGGCTGACCTCCATCCTCCTGGCTCCCTAAGCCCACACTGAGTCCTTCCCTCGAGGCTGGTGCAGCCTCTGGGCTCTCCTGAGCCCACAAGTTGGGCCTTGGACCAAACCAGAGGGGCTGAAGGAGTGCGAAATCTTTCACTGGGGCATTTAAATATAGTCTTCCCTTTAGATTCATATTGCTGAGAAAGCTTGTCTACACTGAAAGCAACGTGGTGAGGGGGAAAAGGTTTATTTTAAAAAGGTTACAAAAATATCAGAACTGAGATGGTGGTGCAGTCAGGTAAGCATCTGACTCAGTTTCCTCTCAGGTCATGATCTCAGGAACCTGAGATCAAGCCCTTTGTCAAGCCCCAGGCCGGGCTTAAGAGTCTCTCCCTCAGTCTCCTCACCACCCCACCACCCCGAACTGTGCACACTTTCTCTCTCTCTCTTTTTTTAAAGATTTTTTTATTTATTCATTTGACACAGAGAGAGAGAGATTACAAGTAGGCAGAGAGGCAGGCAGAGAGAGGAGAGAGGAGGAAGCAGGCTCCCTGCTGAGCAGAGAGCCCGATGTGGGCCTCGATCCCAGGACCCTGGGATCATGACCTGAGCCGAAGGCAGCGGCTTTAACCCACTGAGCCACCCAGGCGCCCTCTCTCTCTCTCTTAAAAAAAAAAAAATCAAAACTGGTAGTTGCTCAACGACACTTGAGTGGGGTAAAAAATTTCAATTTTAGATGTAACTCAAAGAATACTTACGTGTTTTCTCCACAACAACACAGAGCTGGAAAACAAAAATATCATGTGGCTACTGCCCCTAGACAGAATTCTGGGCTCCCTGAAGCAGCGAGCAGCCCCCACACCCCACCGGTGGGCCAGCCTCATCTGTCACAGGTAATCTATTCGATGATTTCATTTTCTCAAGCCAGTGCAATGTCAGCCTGAGGCTGGAAGAGTCAGTGTAGGAAGTGATATTACTGGGATTTTAATCTCACTTGTTGGAAGGTAGGGAGTGAAGGAGTGCCCCCCTTTTCCAGACCTGCCCTCCTGGGTCACAGGGAAGCCCGCCCTTTCCTCTGCTGTTGGCTTTGATGAATTATTCTAATAATCTTTCATTACCTGTGAATTTCAGAAAATGAGAAAACGTTGGCAAGTGAAATGAAAAGAACACATTTCCAAGCACTCTGAGATCACCACCGTGGCTCCTTAGTGCACATCCTTTCCGATCTGTTCCGAGGGCCGATGTGCACGGGTACTGTTTTTACCAAAATGAATTCCTACTACAGCTATTGCTTTTTTTCTCTCAACTCTTATTTAGAAAAATTTCAAACCTACAATAAGTTGAAAACTAGTATAATGACCATCTGTAAACATTTCACCTCGATTCATGAACTGGTACCATTTACCACATTTGTTTTGTCTCTCTCTGTCCCCAGTATATATGGGTTTCTACATAGTTATGTATGTATTAATATCCAGACATAGAGATCTTTGTGTCTGTATCCAGATATCCAGATATCTATAGATCTGTGTAGATAATAGAGCAAAACAGATATATTGATATATATCAACCATCAGAGAGTAAGTTGACCTTTCCCCACTAAATACTTTACCCTGTTTCCTAAGAACAAGTGTAGTCACCTACACTACCACCAAACAATTGCCATACTCAACGTTAACACAGAAACAATACTATTTTTTAAAAAAAGATGTATTTATTATTTGAAAGAGAGAAGGAGCATGAGCGGGAGGAGCAGAGGGAGAGGGTGAAAGAATCTCCAGCAGACTCCACACCAAGCGCAGAGCCCCACATGGGCCTCAGTCTCATGACCCTGAGATCACGACCTGAGCGGAAACCAGGAGTCGGACGTTTAGCTGACTGTGCCACCCAGGAGCCCCAGAAGCAATACTATTAACTAACATACAGCCGTCAGTCAAAATTCCCCAATTGCCCAACACTGTCCTTTATAGTTGGTGTTGCAGTTTGGGTTCTTTAGATACACACGTTGAGATGGAGTTTGGGGTGCAAGATGTTTGCCAGGGATCTACGCCTGTGCAAGGAAGCAGGAGGAAGCAGGACTGGGTAGAGGAAAAAGTGAACTGCCACCCAGGACCTGAGGAAGCCCCAGGGTGGAGATGCTCTGGACTGAGAATTGCCCTTGAGAAGGTCCTGTGTGGAGCCCGAATGGGCTTTATGGTCCCCACTGGATCCGTGGCTCCCTGGGACCACCCTGGGAAGGGTGTGGGCTGCCCCGGAGGAGCTGTCCAGCAGAAGCAGGTCCCAAGGAGCTGTCCACCGGCTACTCTTCCTTCAGCTGAGCAGCACGTCTTGAGGGGAGGTCTAGGTGGCACACCTCCATATCTTCCAGAGCTAGACTTCCTTTCTTTTTTTTCCTCCCCCTTTTAAAATCTGGATCCAATCAAGGGTCATTGGATGGACTAAGTTGTGCATCTTCTTTAAATTTTAACATTTTGGGGCACCTGAGTGGCTCAGTGGGTTTTAAGCCTCTGCCTTCGGCCCAGGTCATGATCTCAGGGTCCTGGGTTCGAGCCCTGCATCGGGCTCTCTGCTCAGCAGGGAGCCTGCTTCCTCCTCTTCCTCTGCCTGCCTCTCTGCCTACTTGTAATCTCTCTCTCTCTGTGTCAAATAAATAAATAAAATATTTTTAAAATTTTTTTAACATTTCCCCTGTCTTTTTTGTCCTTGATGTTAACATTTTGAAAGGCCCAGTCAGTTGTTTCATGAAATGTCTTTCCATTTGGATTTGTCTGATCCAGTTTCCTAACCTATTTTGCGCAGTTAACAGTCTCCCTTCCGTTTTAGTAAATGTTCATACCGTGTAATATCACAACCATCAGAGGCTCCCAATTGATTACAGCCACTTCCTCAAATCCAGGACCATAGATCACATCTGGTAGTTACGTTCCTCGGGTCTCCTGTAATCTAGAACAGTATTCCTTTTATGTGATTGAACTTGGTAGAGAGACTGGACCACTTGTTCTGCAGAGTACCCTGTCCTCTCAAGTGTCTGGCTGGGTCTACCACTGGAGGAGCCTGAGTTAAACCAAGGGGGCTCTAACTTGTCATAGGTGATGCTACATACTTTGTGAGACACACAGGGTCTGATCAGTGTACACAGTGGGCCTTGAAACATGGGTTTTTACTGGGTTTCAAATGCCCACTGCTCTCCTCTCCTCTGTTCACAGCTCACTGTCCCCCTCTAGCTGTTTAATAGAAGAGAATGTGTCCAGGGGCGCCTGGTTGGTTCAGTCGCTTAAACGTCTGACTCTTGATCTTGGTTCAGGTCATAATCTCGGGCTGTGAGATCAAGTCCCACCGATGCTGGGCTCCATGTGGGGCATGGAGCCTGCTTAAGATCTTTCCTCTCCCTCTCCTTCTGACCCTCCCCCACCAAAAAAAGAAGGGACTGTGTCCATTTACACCCCATCCTCCCCAGCAGGGGGCATCAGAGGTGGGAAAATGGGGTAGAGGACAGTGAGGAAAGCAGCTGGAGGCAGACCTGTGCTCTTATCCTGACTCTACCTTCGATTTTCTGTTAAGACCTCAGGTAAGCCCCTTGACCTCTCCGCTCCTACCGAAACCACAAATACAATGTTCCCTGCCCTGCCTACACTGGTGGCAGTGACGGGCTCTCATGGAGTGTAGACACTGGAACACATAAGGTGTGAGGGACTCTTCATACCGGGAGGACAGGACGCGGGCCAGACAGTCCCCAGGAGGTGATCGTTAGAGCCGGGTCGGCCACCCGTCACAGGGCATTGCTGACCGGCAACAGCCAGGCCAGAGAGAACAAAAGCCACACATACACCCGGGTACCTGACCTTCATGACTTTCTCTGTCCGAAGCAGATTGGCATCCTAGTCAGTCCACCCCTGATATATAGGAAACCAAGTCTCAGAGAAGGTCAAAAACCAGCCTGGTCTGCCACACCTGCCCCGCTCAACCACCCTTCAGGAAGAGGTGTGAGCTCAGAAGCCAAGAATAAAGAGGCCTCAGATCCCCAAGGACTGAACTCCAGAAACCGAGCTACTAAGTGCCACTGGCAGGGTGGCCTGGATTTGCAGTCGGGCCCGGCTGTCTGCGGATAGAAGCCCCCCACCCCCACCCCAAGGGTGGACGGGAGCAAACCTGCGCGTGCCGAGGCTCCCACACAGCCTGGAAGCAACCAACCCCCAGCTGCTCTGCCCCCAGGAAAGGAGACCCAGAAAGCAGCCCAGCCAGAGCCCAGGAGGACAGTGACTCTTTACAGACTGGCTGTAAAATGCAGCTCAGGCCTTGGGGTCTGGGGGCAAGTTCATTCTTCCCTCTACCCAGAGTTTTAGGGGATGGAAAAGCTTGAAATGGGGAGTTGCTTGTGTCTCATAACCAGGCCTTCTGGTGGTTAAATACTGTGATTATTATTCCTGCCAGGAACAGCCCTTTGAGAGATTGTAAACTAGCAGCCCCCTGATTTGTTTGTTTAATATTATTTTTTTTCTTATTCATCCCATATCTGGAAGCCTGTACCTCCCACTCCCCTTCACTCCTCTTTGCCCATTCCCTCTGGGGAACATCTGTTTGTTCTCTGCATTTATGGGTCTGTTTCTGCTCCTGTTTGCTTGTGCTGTCAAACCTGTTTCATTTGGCCGATAAAGGACTGCTGCTTCCCTGTGAACTTGAGGGCCGTTAGACTTTCTCCGAGTGCCGTCAGCACCACGGCCTGCATAGTGCCACCCGCGCTCCGTTTCACTCACCTGCCCAAGGACCTGGGATTGCGACCCAGGGGCAGGCGCTGTCCGGTTGAACTCTTGCCTCCCAGGCCGGCAGGAGCGATGGCGCAAGTGTGAGAAGTGAGACCCCGGTGCCCCCAGCAGGCTCAGCCCAAGCGAGCGCCTTCCTGCTCTCATGCTGTCCCCCTGTCGCCTGGGACTCCCCTGCTGGAGATTCACCCTTGAGGGCAAATGCAAACTCCCTCAGGGCAGGAGGAGGTACATTACCTCACTAACAGCCTGGTACAAATTGATTCATCAAATATCAGAAGAGAGAAAGGAAGGAAATTGGCATCTACGAAGAGTTCGCCCTATGCTGAGCACTGGACATACTACCCCAGCTGCCTCCCCAACACCCCGTCAGATAGGGGTTATCCCCATTGTACAGACGGGAGGATCAAAATAAATTAGCTTCCCCTGAACAGGATAGAAAATAAAGCACAAGCTGGTTTTTAAACCCAGATCTGAATGGAAAGCTGCGTTCCCTCCTGTACCCACACCCTGAGTACTTGCTCTGTGCGAGCGTGACTTGACCCAGCGGCTGTCCTCACCCAGCTTCCAGCCGTCGAAGAGGGATCCCAGCAGGCGCACAGGGCACGAACTCTTGCCCCTCCTCCCTCACCTGGAACTCAGGCGGGGATTTTTCAAAGAGTGGCAGCTACCATTGGCAGGACGTGGGATGACTTTAGGTGAAATGTAAAATGAACTATTTTTTTGTAATAGTTATATATTTAATATAAAAATCCAGCTAGTTCATCAAATACATGGTTTCACAGACATTGTTTCAGATGAGACCACAATAGTTGGCTATGCGAGGGCTGAGTAAAGGCCAGGAGACGAGAGAGGAAATTGCTCTCTGAAACCCAGAAGCGCCCCTGTGGCCCTTCCAGGCCTGAGCCCAGGGATGGCACAACCCCACTCAGTCTTCTCTGGGCACCTGTTGAAAACAAGGCCTCCTTTGTTCAAGTCCACCTCTGGCTCATTCCTGGCCACACCGGGTGACCCAGGCCTATTTTGCAGCCCATGTCTCAGGTCAGCTGACGCGGCTCAAGGAGGGGAGGTCTCTCAGGAGCTACGTCAGACACAGCACAGAGGCCAAGGGGGATGGAGAGGGCAGGAAGGACCCACTTCTACCCTATACACTGCCCAGAAGGAGTCCACAGAGGCTCCCCACTCCCGGTTCTGGAACCCCCTCCAGCGAACACACACATACACATACACACATACCATTATCACCTCCTTGGTGGCCCCAACACAGTTAGGGCAGCATTCCAGGAATTAGATACTCATTGGAAAGGAAAATAGCCACAGATGATTAAGAGCAATTTTCTTGACAAGAGTGTATCAGGAGGCAGAGATCGAAATGATTTAAAAGAAGAAAGCGGGGCCTTCTCTGAGCTGGGGCATCACCACCCAAATCAACAGCAATGACCCATAAGGTGAGACTCCCAAGCCGTCTGTGGGCGCCTCCCTTCTGGAGTGCCACACTTCCTGAGGAATGGGCCAGGGTTAAGGAGGGGGAAGAATGAACTCCAGGACAGCCAGAGAGCCAGAGAAGCAAAGAGGGGTGCCCCTTACCCAGTCAACTCGGAGAGGCCACACCATCAGAACAAGAGGAGCCAGTGTTTCTTGAGTCCTTGCCTCACAAGGCCATGGGCCCAGTTCTCAGCCTATGCGCGGAACTCCTTACTTAACCCCCACAATGACCCTGTGGGGTAGGTTCTGGTGTTTTCCATTCCCCCTTTACAGACAAAGGAACCGAGACTCAGATGGGATAAATGGTCTGCCCCAGGTCCCACCTGTGAGAGAAGTTCTACGTCCTGTTGAGATTTTGGAAGCTCTAAGAAGGCTTGAGCATGCCCACTTTCGCCTGAAATTGTATTATCAGGAGCTCAATTCCTTCACTTTGAGACAAAACTCATCAAAAACAGCCTCCTAAAATGCACACAATAACCCCATTTTCTGTCCCTAAGATAAGACCTCTAGGCTGAGCATAGATGGAGTTAGGACAAAAAAGCAAATGGGGCCCGCACTACCCCTGGGACTTCCCGTCACCTAGGGAGGGCAGCCTGGAAGGGGGATACAGGGAAGTTGCGGAAGGTGAGCCAAAGGCCCTGAACCCTAGATGCCAGAGCTGTGGCCCCACTAATCTCCCAGGGTTTGCAGGAGTCTTCCCCAGCCAGGGCCAGTCATGGCTTCCACTGGCCACCTGCCTCCTCACAAGCAGACTATATGCCTGCAGTGCGCAGGGAGTTGTGGGTAAGGGCTGGAGGGGGTGCGTGTGTGTGTGTGTGTGTGTGTGTGTGTGTGTGTGTGTGTGTGTGTTTGCTGGAGGAGGTTCCAGAACCGGAAGTGGAAAGCCTCTGTGGATGCCTTCTGAGCAGTGTACAGGGTAGAAGTGGGTCATTCCTGCCCCCTTGGGCCTAGGACGAGACTCCCAGAAATGTAGCTCCTTAGTCATGAGCATGCCCTGTGTTCCCTCCCAACGGTAAGGAAGGCAGGGACCATGTGCTATTCATCTCTATGTTCCTCGTGCCGAGTGGAGGTGTGCTTTGGGTGAAGTAAGGTGCAACCAAAGACTTGAAAACAAGGAGGAGTTCACTCTCTTAGAGTTAAACTATGAAATTTGCTCAGCGCAAAGCAGAATCAATGCATTGTCACTCTAGAGAGATGGACCCTCAGTTTAGCAAGACCCAACATAACCTGATTACAAGTGCTAATAACATGTCTAAAGACAGAATGTCTCTGTCACAAGGGCTTGGCTGGCTCTGAAAGCAACCGAGACAGACCATGCCCTCCTGAGCAGTGTCCAAGGGAATGGGGGCCCAGTTTCAGTTAATTAAAATAAGAAATGTCTGACTTGAGGGGTTCTGGAGGAAGTCAGGGCCACACTGAGAATGGGGGCTGCCTCAGGCAACCATTTCCCAATGCACAAGTCATTGGCATTGCCATGTGCCCACCATGACCCCTTCTGATAACCAGGCCTGCCACATCACACTCGCCGGCAGGGAAGAAAGGTGCTGGTCAGGCCACACAGACCTCTGTCTGCTGGTTAAAATTCTCACTGATGACTAATCAGTGAATGTGAGATTCTACCTCAGTCTCCTAGGACTCTGGGCTGTGGATTATCTTCCCTGAGTCCTGTGTGCTGGGAGGGGCTGACCAGGCCCAGACTCTCAGCCCAGGGAACCAGGTTGGCCTAGGGACTAGTGAATCCACCAAGGGAAGAACCATCCCTCAGTGCACGGAATGCACTAGAAACTTCTACCTGAAATAACTGCTTGATATTGGGTGGAAGTGTGGACAGATGGACAGACAGGTAAAGAGAAGAGTCGCTGCAGGACTAAGCCTCATCTCCTGGCCTTGAGAGCTGAACCTTGTCCACCATGTCGGACCATCTCTTTGGCTACATCTCTGTTCTTTCCTCTCCCCACTGTGCCTAGTCCAAGTCCTTGCTGACCACTGGGGCTGGTGCCCAGCAGCAGGGATGAGTCCTGTGAACTTTGCACGGTGTGAGAGGGCCCTGTCTTCCCCCACCAGGGGACCCTGACCTCACCCCTGTCCAGCTCTAGAAAAGAGGAGGTATTGGGTTGGGGGACACATTCCTCATGATAGTGACCAACTGAAAGCCACATTCCATAGGCAGTCCTCTTCTGGGGATGTCTGTGGCTTCTGACACCAGGAAATGGGAGGTTTTTAGAATTTGTTTCTTTGTTGTTTTAGTAAATAGCAAAAAGAAGTTTCCACCAAGCTCTGAACATTGGCTGGTCCATCAGGATGGGCACATGGGCTCAAGACACTCCTCGCCAGGGCAGCTGTTAATTTGTGCCCTATGACCCTCACCTAGAGCAATGGTACCACAGGACCAGACGCAGAGGGTCAAACTTCTCAAACCACATCCACCTCCATGTCCTGTCATAGTGTCCCGACCCTTCCCACCACCCCCTCACTGTTCCTAGGCTGCTCCGCACATTGGGGGGCAGCAATGGGAGGAACTGGGCCTTTGGAGTCAGAGACCGTGGCTCAAGTCCAGCCAGGGCTGCTGGGCATGGTTATGTCCCTTGTACCCCAAAACACCTGACAGATGAGGTCTGTTCCTAGCTGTGTGTCTCCAGGACAGAGTTCACTCAAAAGTTCTGTACGGACTATAGAAGACCTGTTCAAGGCCCCGCTCTTCCTCAGCTGTGTGAGCTCAGAGAAGTCATGGCAACTTCTCAGAGCCTTGATTCTCTCACCTGTAAAATGGGAGTAATAGTGACATTTGTTCGCTGGGTCAGCGACACATGGGACCAGACAGTGTTTTGTGAACTACAGAGACTTTGGCCCATCTGACAAGGTGCTCCCCGAGGCTCTCTGTGGCCACACCCCGACCTCCAAGCACGCCAGAGCCCTGGCCAGCTCCTCTCCTGGGACCTGGCAGGGCCTCGGGAACCCTTCCATCCTTTCATTTATCCTTCAACCTCTTCTCAGGTTGTTGTTAAATTTTTTTTATCGATTGATTTTTTTGAATTATTGTAAAAAGAATCAAAAGAACTGGTTAAAAAATATTCAAACAGCTTTCTGAGGTAGAAGACAAAAAGGAGAAGTCTCCCTTCCCCAAGCCCCCCAGCCTCACCCTCCTGCAAGCCAGCTCCTGACTTGGGTGCCCCCACCCTGTCCCGCTCACAGACATCAGTTTGCACACACACCACTAAGTGCACACAGCAGCACCCTCAGCACAGGATGATGGACCCCCTTGGTCTTCCACCCACTGGGCATGTAGGGCAGTTAGCTGTGTCTTCCCACCTGGGGATAGAAGTGGGGGGCTGCTGGCTACTGTGTCTCCGAGGGAGAGAGATGACTGGGATGGTTTGGTGGCTTTTTCTAAAATGTCAATAAATCACAAATTTCTGCCTCATTCACCAGGGTAGACTCAGTCACCTCATGAACTCCAGTCCTAAGAAGCATAGCCCCCTACCCAGCGTCATGCCTTTCCCATGGCAGTTGCCAAATATAAAACCCTGGTGGGTTGGTGGGAATGCAAGCTGGTGCAGCCACTCTGGAAAACAGTATGGAGGGCGCCTGGGTGGCTCAGTGGGTTAAAGCCTCTGCTTTCGGCTCAGGTCATGATCTCAGGGTCCTGGGATCGAGGCCCGCATCCGGCTCTCTGCTCAGCAGGGAGCCTGCTTCCTCCTCTCCCTGCTTCTCTGCCTACTTGTAATCTCTCTCTGTGTCAAATAAATAAATAAAATCTTTAAAAAAAAAAAGAAAACAGTATGGAGTTTCCTCAAAAAGTTGAAAATAGAGATACCGTATGACCCAGCAATCGCACTACTGGGTATTTACCCTAAAGATACAAATGTAGGGATCAAAAGGGGGGCACATGCACCCATATGTTTATAGCAGCAATGTCCACAATAGGCAAATTATGGAAAGAACCTAGATGTCCATCAACAGATGAATGGATAAAGAAGATGTGGTATATACATACAACGGAATACTACACAGCCATCAAAAAATGAAATCCTGCCATTTGCAACAATGTGGATGGACCTAGAGGGTATTATGCTGAGCAAAATAAGTCTGTCAGAGAAAGACAATTATTATATGATCTTTCTGATATGAGGAATTTGAGAGGCAGAGTGGGAGGTCATGGGGGAAGGGATGGAAAAAAATGAAACAAGATATGACTAGGGAGGGAGATAAACCATAAGACACTCTTAATCTCAGGAAACAAACTGAAGGTTTTTGGGGGTCTGGGGGAGGGAGACGGTGGCTGAGTGATGGACATTGGGGAGGGTATGTGCTATGGTGAGTGCTGTGAATTGTATAAGACTGATGATTCACAGACCTGTACCCCTGGGGCAAATAATACATTATATGTTAATTTAAAAAAAAAAAAACAGTGGGAGGCATCTGACTGAAGAGGTGGGCATGGGCAGTGGGGGTGGGGGTGACTGCAGTGTTCTCCGGAGCTTTCTAGGAGCTAACTCGCTGGTGGTGGGGGCTGGCTTCTGGTCCCAGCCCTCTCCTGACTGTTACCTGAAAGTGACCTTGGAGGAACTGCTTTCCCTCTTTTTACCTCAGTTTCCCCATCTCTACTAACCAACATTGGCTGATTCACTGAGCTCACCCCTTGACTCGTAATCGGGCTTTGACCCCTAACACTCATTCTGTAAGGTAAGTGCTTATTGTTATTGTCCCCTTTTTCATTAGGGATTTAGAAACTGGGGATGTGGGTGGGTTAAAGCATGTCCCTACTGATCACAAGAGGAGCAATGGCAGAGCCACAGTCTGAGCCTTGGCAGCCTAACAGCAGCCCCTGGTGCCAACTCCCTGCAGTACACGCCTCAGGCTGCCCCCTCAGGAGCCTGGACTGGGGGGATTCTGTGGCCCAGTAGGAGCCTGGGGCCAACTTTTCACAAAGGACTTGGGAAATGGGGAGG
Organism: Ailurus styani; assembly: GCA_002007465.1. Taxonomy (NCBI): domain Eukaryota; kingdom Metazoa; phylum Chordata; class Mammalia; order Carnivora; family Ailuridae; genus Ailurus; species Ailurus styani. Next base: position 454,620 of record LNAC01000570.1, read on the forward strand.
AGAGAGATCCTGGAGAGCACCTGCTGGATTCCTGAGGTGCAGGGAAGCCTGGGAGAAGGGGGAAAGGCAGGGGAGCTCTCCACGCTGATTTATGGAGTGAGAGCCCCCAGGGGCATGGCCACAGGCTGGGGTCTAGAGCATGGGCCAGGCCCTTCCCTCCAACCCCAAGATGACCATGGCCTCCTCTTTCTCAAAAATTCAAAGCCCCAAATGGCCAGCTCTGCCAGCCCTGTCTAGAACACAGGAGTAGAATGATCGAGCCCCATGCCACACTAGTGTATTGCTTGGGGGGGGGGGGGGGCNGGGGGAGTCAGCTATAGACTCAGCTTCAATGTACTTTCCCTTCCCTATGGTTCCTCTGCAGGGCGTGGACCTACAGACCCCCACTGCCAGGGGACCATCAAAACTAGAAGTCTGCCCTGCTATCCCCTATCCTCCCAGACATGGCTGGAAAGGGAAGGCCCAAGAAACCCTGGACGCCATGGTGAGGAGGGGACAAGCCTGCGGTCTCTGCCACACCACATACTTCCTGGGGGACCCCAGGCAAGGTCCTAGCTTAGGACTCGTGGTTTCAAGAGACAAAAACAAATCTAGCCAGCTAAAAGAAAAGGAGTTATAATGGGAGGAGCTTCTTACCATCCATGTGCCTCAGGGACAGTTAGAAGGAACGACTCAAATACCACAGGATGCTGTCCACCCCTCGCTGCCCCATCACTGCATCTGCCTTCCTGACTTCTTCCATGTGGGAAGAACGGGGCTGCCATGGTGTCAGCCATCACCAGAGGGGGACTCTTCCCCTGCCTTTGTTCCAACCTGACAAGTCTCAGAGCGGGGTTTTGATTGGCCAAACTCAGGCCAGCGGCCCATTCCTGGCCCAATCAGGTCTGCCAAGGGCCACGTGACAAAGGCAGAGCCACTGGCCCCCTGTGTGTCTGATCATTCCCAGAGAAGGAGATTCACTAGGGACCAGGAAGCCACTCCAGCTGGTGTCTGTTGCACCTCTCTGAGACAATTTCCTCACCAGTGAATGAGGCTGATGTCAGTGCCTAGTGGGTGGCTGTGAGTTATTGTTGAGATAGTATGTATGTAAAGTGTTTGGTGCCTGGAAGAAACTCAACAAATGTTAGCTTTATGATTGTTGCTCTTGCTGTTCATAGGATTTGCTCTGGCCTGGGGAGAACTGAGGTTCCCACTGACAAGGTCCTGCTGAGCCTGGTTCTCCTGAGACCACGCCCTGGCCCTGACTTCCTGCACATGGACGTGCCTGAGGCAGGCAGGGAGGCCCTCCCCAGTTGCACACACCTCCCGGGCCTCAGTTTCGCTGTCCATCAAATAGGACAATAGTCCAGGCTTGCTTTCCTCTGCTACAGTTGGTGAGGAACGAGCACGGTGACATGAGTGGAAGGGAGAATTGCAAAGTCTCATTAGCAGTTTATTATTGCTGTTATTAATTATCATCTCTAGAAAACTGCTGGGGTTATGAGCCTGCGTTTTCTTCACGTTTTCTCTAATGACCATTACAATGGGGAAAGCCAAGCAGATTTAATTTGTTAATGCCAACTACTAAATTATGCAAAACCAGATCTGCTAATGAATTTCTCCCCTCTAGCTGCTGATGCTGATTAGCTTTTTCTGGTGCCTTGTTAGAAGGAGAAGAAGGGAAGGAGCCCCGGTGTTCATGGTCCCTCCTCCACATCCGTCAGCCATCTGCCTGCACATGCCCCCTTGACAGGGGCCTCATAAGTTGTGACTCCCCATCTGAAGAGGCATCAAGGGGACAGAATAGACTTTTCGGTGACACAAGGTAGTTTTTGTCTTTTTCAGTTTGGAGAGAACAAAACAGCTTGTCTCATCAGGAAGAAAAAGGTCACTTTGAATTCATGTAAGCCCACAAATGGCTTCTCTCTCTGCTCTATTTCTGATGGCTATTTATAGATCCAAGTTCCACCACTGCAAACGAGGGACACTTTCCTCCTTCCCCATGCCCCACTGCTCCTGCCCCAGCTCCTGGAGGATGACAGTCATTGGGGAAGCTCAGATGAGGCTTGGGGTATTGGAACTCTCATGCTCACACCCTCTCATCAGCTTCCTCCTGAGGATAGTGGCTTCCTCCCCTCCAGCCCGTGAGCTCCTCCAGGGCAGGGGCTGGCTCTGCATGCCCTGGGCAGGCCTCCCAGCCATCTGTTAGTTGTAGAACTTCATGGCAAGCTAAGAAACACCTTTGCCGGGCGCCTGGGTGGCTCAGTGGGTTGAGGCCGCTGCCTTCGGCTCAGGTCATGATCCCAGGGTCCTGGGATCGAGGCCCACATCGGGCTCTCTGCTCGGCAGGGAGCCTGCTTCCTCCTCTCTCCTCTCTCTCTGCCTGCCTCTCTGCCTACTTGTAATCTCTCTCTCTCTGTCAAATGAATAAATTAAAAAAAAAAAAAAAAAGAAGAAACACCTTTGCCTTTCCCAGACCAAAGGAGGTAATTTACCTGAAAGATCCAGGCAGCTTACAGATGAAGAGGAAGGGCTACAAAAACTTTTTCAGCTTTGAAACAGCCTGGGGACCAGGTGAGAGAAACTGTATTCTCAGAGCACAAATCTTCCCCAGGGGTTTTTAGACCACGTAGCTCTAATCCCATGACACTCACTGTGTGACCTTGGATAAATTTCTTAATCTCTCTGGGTTAATTTATTCTGTGAAATAGGGATCACAGAGCCTTCCTATTACCCAGATGCCAGTTGAAGCCATGCTGTTCTTTGACATTTAAATTAAGTTTGTGGGGGCAAAGTTTGATCTCGTGTCAGTGAGAAATCTGATATTTTCCCCCACAAATGACTCCTTGGGGATGGTTGCACTCAGGGCTACCTCCTGTCCCTGCTGGTGTCTGAAGTCTGAGTGAGACTCCTGCCTCACTCCCTGGTCTGTTCTTGTGTGTCTGCTGAGTGCTGACACCAACATGCAACTCAGCCCCTCCCCAAACACTCCCACCAGACAATCTTTACTGAAGTGGAGGTGGGGGGAAGGAGGTTTACATTGTCCATCACAAATAACATTTATGGATTTAATGATTTTGTAAGGTGTGTGTGTATGTACTGTGAAAGTATTTAGGATGGCGACCAGCACATAGTAAGTGTGTGTAAGGCTTACTGATTATTAATAAGAAATCAGCCTCCTGCCATTTTTTAAAGATTTTATTTATTTATTTGACAGAGAGAGATCACAAGGAGGCAGAGAGGCAGGTAGAGAGAGAGGAGGAAGCAGGCTCCCCGCTGAGCAGAGAGCCCAGCCTCGATCCCAGGACGCTGAGATCTTGACCTGAGCCGAAGGCAGAGGCTTTAACCCACCGAGCCACCCAGGCGCCCCGCCTCCTGCCATTCTGCGCCATAGTGCCCACTGTACACTACTCTTGTTTCCTTTTCTCTGCACTATCCACCCCCACCCAAATTCCTCCACCACTTCTTACATAGACCAATGGATGATTTCTTTGTTTCATTGTCCCCTTCCAAAACAGGGTATTACCTTTCACCTCCAAATTGTTTTATAAAAAAATCTCCTCCCACAGCTAACCACGTACTCAGTGGTGAAAAGCTGAAAGCTTTTCCTCTAAGATCAAGAACAAGACAAGAATACCCACTCTTGCCACTTTTTTTTCAACATAGTATTAGAAGTCCTAGACACAATAATTAGGCAAGAAAAAAGAAGCAACCAGCATCAAAATTGGAAAGTAATAAGTAAAACTGACACTATTTATAGATGCCATGAAATTATGTAGACAAAACCCTAAAGACTCCACCCAAAAATGCTAGAACTAATAAATGAATTCAGTAAAGTTGTAGGATATAAAATAAATATACAAATACCTGTTGGTTTCTATACACTAATAACTATCAGAAAGAGAAATTAAGAAAACCATCCCATTTCCAGTGCATCAAAAAGGATAAAATGGGACGCCTGGGTGGCTCAGTGGGTTAAAGCCTCTGCCTTCAGCTCAGGTCATGATCTCAGGGTCCTGGGGATCAAGGCCTGCAACAGGCTCCCTGCTCGGCGGGGAGCCTGCTTCCTCCTCTCTCTGCCTGCCTCTCTGCCTACTTGTGATCTCTCTCTCTGTCAAATAAATAAATAAAATCTTTTAAAAAAAATAAAATAAATAAAATAAAAAAATAAAGGATAAAATGCCTAGGAATAAATTTAACCAAGGAGGTGAAAGACCTGTATCCTGAAAACTATACGACATTGATGAAAAAAATGGAAGACAACACAAATAAAAGAAAGATATACTATGCTCATGGGTTGGAAGAATTAACATTGTTAAAATGTCCATACTAACCAAAGCAATCTACAAATTCAAGGCAATCCCCATCAAGATACCAATGGCATTTTTCACAGACATAAAACAAATAATCTTAAGTTTGTATGGGTCTACGAAGGACCCCAAATAGCCAAAGAAATCTTGAGAAAGAAGAACACAGCTGGAGGTATCACACTCCCAGATTTCAAATCATAATACAAAGCAGTAGTGACCAAAACACTATGGTACTGGCACAAAAACAAATAATGGAACAGAATAGAGTCCAGAAGTATACCCACACTTATATGGTCAGTTAATCTATGACAAAGAAGTCAAGACTATACAATGGGGAAAAGACAGTCTCTTCAATAAGTGGTGCTGGGAAAACTGGACAACCACATGTAGAAGAATGAAACTGCACCAGTCTCTTATACCATACACAAAAGTAAACTCCAAATGGATTAAAGACCTAATTATGAGACCAGAGCTATAAAACTCCTGGAAGAAAACATAGGCAGTAAGATCTTTCACTCTGATCTTTAGACAACAGAAGCAAAACTAAACAAATGGCACTTCATCAAACAAAAAGCTTTTGCACAGCAAAGGAAACCATCAACAAAATGAAAAGGCAACCTACTAAATGCAAGGAGATATTCGCAAATGATATACCCAATAAGGGGTAAATATCCAAAATATATGAAGAACTCATACAACTCAATATAAAAAAATAAACAATCCAGTTAAAAAATGGGCAGAGAACTGAATAGGCATTTTCCCAAAGAAGACAGACCGACGGCTCACAAACACATGAAAAGATGCTCAACATCACTCATCATCAGGGAAATGCAAATCACAACCACACTTGAACACTTAGAGGCCACTGTAGGTTATTAATTGGCCTAATTTCAATATTATTGTGCCTCAGGGAATAGGGAGGCCCAAGAAGCCAGAGAGAGATAGGGGAACAGCTGGTCAGTGGAGCAGTAAGAACACACACATTTATCGATGAAGTTTGCTATCTTACAAGGGTGTAGTCGGTGGTGCCCCAAAACAATTATAATAGTAACATCAAAGATCACTGATCACAGATCACATAATAAATTTAATAATAGTGAAAAGCTTTGAAATTTGGCAAGAACTACCAAAATGTGACACAGAGATCTATAAAGTGAGCAAATGCTGCTGGGAAATGGCACCCATGGACTTGCTCGATGAAGGGTTGCTTTTTTACAAGAATCTTCAATTTGTAAAAAATGCAGCATCTGCAAAGTACAACAAAGTGAAGCACAAAAAACAAAGTATCCCTGTACGAACATCCTACGAAAGATGGTCTAGAACAAAGGAAGTCGGTGTCTTGCTCGGGAGATGTGCAAAAATTTGAGAGACCCTCTCAAATACCCTCTCTTCATTGTTTCTTCTTGCTTTCCCTGTATCTCTCCTACTTTCCTTCTTTCTCTCTTGATAATTTTATCTCTGGGGCTGTGAACAAACTTCTTTTTTTAATTTAAATTCAATTAGTCAACAAATTAAGCAAATATGACCCACAAACGTGAGGGAAGAAACGAGCGAGTCTCACCCACAACCCCCACCCAGAGATAACCACAGTGAACATTTGGGCAACACCCCCCAGAGCTTTCTCTCCACACGTGTGGATGTATATGTCCCAACAAACTGGGATCCTGTGTAGGTGGAGCTCACTCCCTAGATACTCCAGAGAAGGGAAGGCCTGTGGAGGGACCGGGAGGAGAAAGAATTTCTCCCCTTTGAGAAAGGGAATGAGAGCCAACCTGGGATCATTGCTGGCTGCCCAAGGGCCTTGATCTTCCAGGACACCAGTCGATCCTGGGTTCCCTTTCCTAACCCATTGATGTCAGCAGAGAGCTTGGCTGGGAGGGACCTCAGGGATGGGGGCTGTGGCAGAGAACACGTGCATCCCCAGCTCTGAGCAGGCTTCCAGGAGGAGGCAGTCTGCAGATACAGAGAAACCTCTGGATTATGGAGCAGAGGTCAGATTAGAGGGTGTGGGGGGGAGGGGGGTGATATGTTTGTGTATGTGTATGTGTGTGTGCACACACTCACACAGACTCTCAGTTCCAGTCTCAGTAGCCACTGCGTGGGCCCTGCCCCAGCCACACAACTATCTTTCCTTTAACTCGAATCTGGACACTTTCCCGTTTTTGGATGTACCTCAACCTTTGATCCCACCCTCAGCTGAGCTGGGAGGGCAGCCTGGCCAGATGCACTGGGAGAACCTGTGGGGTTGGTGAGAGGCATTTAGGTTGTTTATAAAACTTTCATCATACAAACTGCATTTCCAAAGTCTTTAAAGTATAAGAAACCAGACAGTAGCCAAGATCATAGAATAATGTCAGACAATCTCTCTTATTCTGACCCCACTCCAAGTCCACAGGCTGTAGAGCTAACCACTGAAAAGAGCTCAGTTAGTATCCTCTCAGAATTATTCTTCACATAGACCAAAATAGAAGCCCACATGAAATCTTGTGTTTCAACACAGAAGTCTGCAGTGCCCTGTAACTTCCTTTACTTGCTCACTCAACACATCAGTGTAATATGACTACGTGGGGGTAAGGACCACCAGCTTTTCTGCAAACATCCATGAACACATCCAAGATCCAGGCACTGCTCACCACCGTGACCAAGAGAAGGCAAGTTCCTGAGTTAGAGGGACCTGCGCTCAGATACACCCTCACCACTCCCCAGCAGCGAGACCTTGAAGGATCAGTCGATCTCCCCAAGAAGAGTTAGAGACCTACCTCTGGTGCTGTCGTGAGGGTTAAGGTTTGGCAGAGTGCCCAATGCACTGAGGGCCCCAAATTATGGAAACCACCACGATGATCTCAAAACCCACAAAGCCCTGAGAACAGTGGTAGAGCCTTCTGTGGTCCAGAGGTGGTGAGCTTCTTCACCCCATCGAACATCAGCTTGTTTCCAGTTTTTCCGCTGTTCCTTCATTTATTCCACAAACATGATCACTTTATCCTGTTATGTTTTTCAAATCACTACAGTTGAAGCATTTGTTTGGAAAAGAAGCCAGACTGATGCACTCACTACTGAGGCACCCTGGGCAGCACGTGGGACCTCTGACCTTGCTTCCTGTCTCTAAAGCAGAGAAAAATTAATCCTGTCTCTGCACCTGCCCTCGGTTGCCTAGGGGACAAATAGGAAATTTCCTGTGAAAATGCTTTATAAACTCCAAAGCCCGGGTGCCTGGGTTGTTCAGTGGGTTAAAGCCTCTGCTTTCAGCTCAGGTCATGATCTCAGCGTCCTGGGATCGAGGCCTGCATCGGGCTCTCTGCTCAGCAGGGAGCCTGCTTCCTCCTCTCCCTGTCTCTCTGCCTACTTGTAATCTCTCTCTCTCTCTGTGTCAAATAAATAAATAAAATCTTTAAATAAATAAATAAATAAATAAATAAATAAATAAACTCCAAAGCCCTACAGAGACCCCTAAGGGGATCTTGTGGCACAGATGCTGTGGCCCTACTAGAATGTTCCTCCTGGGATGACAGAGACCGTGGGCTCAGTAAATGCTTGTTGGATAATAAATGAAAATTCCCTCCTGGAAATAAGAAAATGAAGGCCCAACGGTCTCTAGAATGTTTAACAAAGGAGGAGGAGGGAAGAGGGAAGGCTGATGACACCCAGAGTGTCCTCTCTTGTCTTCTTGTCTCCTTCCTTCCTTCCTTCCTTCCTCCCACTCTCCCTCCCTCCCTCCCTTCTTCTTCTTTTATTCAACACATACTCTGTCCCCTCATTTCTTAGGGGGAAGAGAGAGAGTTACAATGACACTAACAACAGCTCACTTTTGTACACTCTTCACAGTTTACAAAGCACTGGCCCATGATCACATCTATTTTTTCACGTGACTACTGAAATTCAAATTGAACTGGGCTGTAATGTGTTTCTTCGTATAGCCTAATACCTAGCTTCCGGGAGACCTCTTTTGGCCCAAGCCCTACACTCAGACCCTCCCAGGTACCCCTCCTCTGGTCTACCTGAAATCCATTCATCAGTTCTTCAGAAATGGCCTGAGCACCCACTCTGAAGAGAGCCCCTTGCCAGACAGTTTGGGGGTGAGATGAGCTGGCAGGGTCGGCCCTGGAGAACCTCCTGCTCAGTGGGAGAGAGGGGACACGTCCATTTGCAACATCGTGACAAGGTGGGAAGTATATCCATTATACAGATGTGGAAACTGAGGCCTAAAAATGTTCTGCAGTCTCTCCAAAGTCACACAGCACGGTTTTCCCATCACTTCCACCACCCTGCTTTCTTCCTTCTTTTCCCCTCCCACTTCTCCTTCCCAGGTTCCACGGCTGACCAAACCTCAATACCCTGGATGTTTGGAAGGAAATGATGTTAAGTGCTTCCCTTCCTAGAGGCCATTCGTTCTCTTTTTCAAACAGTATTTCACCAGCAGTCTCTTGTGTGTCAAGCCCTGGGCTGGATACACTTAAATCACCTGCAGCTATGCCCCTGGCCCAACAAGGAAGTCTTCCCTCTCCCTCCCTCCCTCCCTCCCTCCCTCCTTCCCTCCCTGTTTCCTTCCTTTCCTCCCTCCCTCCTTCCCTCCCTGTTTCCTCCTTTCCTTCCTCCCTCCCTTCCTCTTTCCCTACCTCCTTCCTTCCTCCCTCCCTCCCTCTGTCTCTTCCTACTTCCTTCCTTTCCTTTCTTCGTCCCTTCTTTCTTGTCCACCTCCCTCTTTCCTCTTCCCTTTCTTCTCGTGTTTCCTGAGCACCCTCAGGGAGACAGGCCTTGCACTAGATGCTGGGGATTCTCCTCCGACCTGAGGAGGTGCCATCCTTGCTCCCATGGGGCTGTCAGGAAGACCTTCTACTGTCAAGGAGGAGGGGATGTGCCCTTGGTTTTCTCTCCTCTCTGACATGGTTTCAGAGCAAAGAAAAAGGGAAACTGCCCATGAAGCTCAGTCAGTTTTCTTCCCCTTGGCGGAGGAAAATCATTTCATAAGCCAGCGCGCCCTCTGGTGGCCAAAGTTGGGGACCAGCTGTGTTTATTTCTACTCACGAAAGCTTCTGGGGAGACTGCCCCGGAATGTGCTCTGGAGGACCCAGCCCTCACTCTCCCCCACCTCCAGGTGCAGCCCCTCCCTCAAAGTCCCTCCAAGACCATGTCCTCCCAGAACCGTCCACGCAGCTCATAATCAAGTCAGTGTACTTGGTACCTCCCCCTTGTCACGATGTTGCAAATGGACGTGTTCCCTCTCCCTCACTGAGCAGATTCTCCAGGGCTGACCCTGCCAGCTCATCTCACCCCCAAACTGTCTGGCATGGGGCTCTCTTCAGAGTGGGTGCTCAGGCCATTTCTGAAGAACTGATGAATGAATTTCAGGTAGACCAGAGAAAAGGGCAGTGGGAGGGTCTGGGTTCAAGGCCTGGGCTGCAGGCCTGAGGGTGCTGAGGGTGATCTCCCAGAGGTTGGTATTAGGTTCCCAGATGAAAACACTGGACAGCCCAGTTCAATTTGAATGTCAGATAAACAACAAAAGAAAATTTCTTTTAGTATAAGTATGTCCCAAATATTGCATGGGACCTAATAAAACTAAAAATTTGCTTGCTGTTTATCTGAAATTTGAATGTAACTGATTCCTGTGATTTTATTTGCTTAGCCTGGCAACCCTCCTGACCCTCTAGCAAAGGCCCTAAGGAGCCCATCTGGGCAAGGCAGAGAAGCTGGGACAGGCCGAGGGGCTGGTCAAAATCCAGTTTGCAGCCAGAGAGAGAATAGTGATGCAAACTTCACATTTTTACCTGGAATTTCCATCCACAGCATGGGGATATGAGGGGTTGAAAACAAGGAGAATCTTACCAGTTCTCAAGGCTCTGGTCAAATATCCCCAGGCCCCAGTCTTCCTTGTGGTGCCTCTAACCGCAAGGGGCCCTCCCTCCATTGTCTTCAAACTTGTGTCTGCAGGACACAGCCGCAGACCCTTAAGGGCTAAAGTTGGATCTCCTTCTGTGTCTCCCCCCAAGGCACCTAGAAGGTGTCAATATCTGTGTGAAATGGATTAAAGAAAGCTGTGGCCCAGTGGTGCCTCCCTGTGCCGCTTGCCTGCTATTTCCTCACTGGTAAAATGGGAATAAAAACCACACCTACCTTATAAGGTAGCTGATTGCCGTGAAGTCCCTAGAATGAAGCCTGTCGACAAAGCCAGTGTTTGAGAAATGGTAGCTCTTACCTTTATGGTTCCTGCTGGAACACTGCCTACTGAGAGCTTACCACCACTGACTTTTCTCCTGGAATGGTACTGCATTCCAGTTCTTTCCCACATTCGATGGCACCTGTAACAACCACAAAATGTTTTAGAGAGATTTTCTTCGCTTCCTCAGCAAGGGTTCAGGCTGGTCCCGTGAACACGATGTGATGTCACGTTCCCTCAGCGAAATCATTTCTTGGCCCCATTTCCCCGTGACCATGGCTGTGCATCTATGTTTCTAGCAATATTAGATCCCATTTATAATGATTTATGGTAATTAGACTGGACAAGAGTTTGATGGCTATTAGGCCTCTCTATTTGGCTGAAAAACCTTTGAAGCGTGACGCTGCAGGAGACAATCAGCGCCAGCACCATTACGCAACATCCTTGTATTTGGAACCAATTTAGAGTGTCATTTCTGATATCACAGATTATCCATCTTCGGATTCCAAGTCCTTGGTATCTGTGTTCTGCTCCGGTATCAGGAGGACAGAGAGAGGCAGCCGGTCTGCCCTGAGAGCGAGCAGCCAGGCAGACGCCAGCCCCCAGGAATCAAGTTCCCGGAGGATCCACCACAACCTCATGCCCTCCCCAGCCACATGTCACCTGTGGTTGACAGCAAGATACCAGGACATATGGAAATGCCACCGAAAGTCCTGCCTCGATGTCCCCTCTTTCTCCCTTCACTTTCCGAGTGAACAGGACAGCAGGGTTGCTGTTGGGCCAATGCACATCGACAGCATATCCTGGCTGTTTGGGGCTGGTGTTCATGCCAGACCTGATGCTCGAGATTTGAATTTCACCCCAGCACAGGCATGAAATGATAATAAATAATTCTTTGGGGCTGTGTTTATGCCAGAATAGCTAGATTAAAAAGTTAAAAAAGTAATGAACAGGCTAGATGTTTAGTTTTCCACAATAACAAATAGAATATGTTCATCTGCATTTTTGCCGCTTTCCATCTAAATGTTCTAACATAGATGCGCACTCTGGCTCTTTTTCAAATCACTTCAACTGGCCCACAGTAAACCCTGGGAGGTGGTTTCACCCATGCACAGTCTTCGAAGCACAAGACAAGTAGAAAGACTCTGACCAGGATGACCAGAGGAGCGTGCAAGATTGAGGGCTCAGCCTCTTCCTGAACACATGCCCTCCCATTGCGGGGCTCCTGGGTACCTCACCACCCCCTGGGCCCCCTGGGGAGATTTCTCTCTCTAGAAGGGTAAACACTGAATGCCATGTGATTTGACCTTTGTTTTAATGAGAAAGAACAATAAGGAAGCAATTACTGGGCCCAGGAGCCCAGGGCTGCCTGGGCCTGATAGGTCCGACTCATTTATCCTCCTCTTTATTTAGAAACTCAGATTGACTTTAATGGCGAGAAATAAAGTGGCTTCCAGGAGCCTCTCTTTTTTTTTTTTTTTTTTTTTTTTTTTTAAACAAGGAGNGAGAGAGATCACAAGTAGGCAGAGGGGCAGGCAGAGAGACAAGGAGAGGAGGAAGCAGGCTCCCCGCTGAGCAGAGAGCCCGATGCGGGCCTCGATCCCAGGACGCTGAGATCATGACCTGAGCCGAAAGCAGAGGCTCCAACCCACTGAGCCACCCAGGCGCCCTCCAGGAGCCTCTCTTGACACAATGGAGCCTGGGTACACTTTCTTTAAATAGACATTGAAATATGCAAGAATACCTATGTCATCCGGGCGTCCACGCACCAAGTTTTGAATACATTAACTGCTCCTGGTAATTAGATACAGTGAAACTCCAGCCATTGCAATGTCACCATTTGGGGAGAAAAATTCATTGTTTTAATATCCACTGGTAAACTTATGGTTTTATTTGCACAGAAAAAACCCAGGAAACAGAAACTGGAGATAACGATGGAGAACAACTTCGGGGGTTGTAGAGGTGATTTTAGAACTTCCATCTCCCCCTCCGGTGGCCCCTGGCCAGGCTTGGGGAGTGTGCACAGGGGAGTGGCAAGAGGTCAGCCTGACATCGATGGTTTTAAAGGATCTACTGCTTCGACCATGGCTGGAACAAAAAACCACTTACAGGAGCCTGGGGAGGGCAATGGCCCCAGCTGCCCCCTGGAGAGGTGGCACAGGAACAGGGGCTGAGGGAACAGTTTTTGGCTTTAGTTAATGTAAGGTTTCCCGGTAGCCCTCCCAGTAACGGCGGATGAAACAAAGCACCAGACGAATAGGCACGAGGGGAGATTTTTAATAGAGATGCCCTCGGACGAGGTTCCGCGACTCCGAGAGAAGGGAGTCGGGGAAGTCGCACCTGGGGAGGATGCGCACGGGTTTTTATGGGGTGTGGGCAGAACGGGGGAACATGACCATAATTGGTAGGAGATTGGATGGAATTCAGCCCTCGGTTTCCCGCCGAAGCTCTGGCCTTGGTGGTCTTTTGAGAGTGGAAGCTGATTAGAAGGGGGGCGGGGCGGTGAGACAGTAGGGCAGCCGCCGTCTTGTGGCCTCCTCAGTTCCCCGGACCTGTCGGCCCAACAGTTAACTAAGTGCCCCCAGCACTGGCCTATGGCCTGACCTCAGCCTGTGGACTGCAGACACCAGGTATCACCATAAACCCCTGCGTGCCGTCCCCAGGCACTTTTGTCCACACCCAGAGCCAGCAGCGCCCCTGAGCCTAACAGTCCAAAACCCCAACTGCCTTCTTAACAGTTCCATGTGCATGAGGTAAGCTCACCACATTCAGACCAAATTCAGTTGTCTCCCTGACCTGCCCCCACCTGCTCCCCTTCTGGAGCTCCCTGTCTCCGTGAAGGACCCTCTGACCTTCCCATGCATAAGCTGGAAACCCAGAAGTCATTTCACGTCTCTCTGGACACACCCCCTTAACCTCAGCCCCCACAGCAGACGCCGTTGGCGCCCAGCCGCTGTCCCTCAGGACTGACCGCTCCTGGTCAGTGACAATGACACTCATCTTCTAACTGCCAGGATCTACAGGAAGAAGCCAGGCAAGGCAGGCTGGAAGCGCCGGGAAGGTAGACCTCTGTCTCAGGAGCAGCCTTCAGCCAATGACGGACGGCTCCCTTGTCTCTCTGAGGTGTATGTTTTCTACCATTCTACCAGTTCCCTGCAGGATTAAGCCCAAAGGCAGGATGGGTTTTGTGGGCATGCAACCTGCACGGCTGCCTAGAGCGCTGGTGCTAAAAGGCCCTGTGCTTGGCTGAACACCCCGCTGCCATTGTTTTTAAATTCTTAGTAATTTATGAGCAACAGGCTTTACATTTTCATGTTGCACTGGGTCCTGCAATCCTTATCTCTCTTCCCCACTTCTCTGTCAGTATTCCCTGACCCTCAAATACTCTACCTGAACTCAAATCCTTGTATCAGAGTTTGCTTCCGGGGGAAGCCCGCCTATGAGCCCCTCATTCCCATTTCTTCTGAGTCTGTCTGCTGCCCTGTTTACCCTCACCTTGCCACAACTCTCCCTGTGGCGTGGACCACCGCAGCGGCCTCCCAACCATTCTCTCCATGTATACTCTGCTCCCTTCAGTTCCTTCTCCACAGTAGCCAGAGGGTGGGTGGGTAGGTTGTTTGGTTGGTTGGTTGGTTTGAACGTAAAGCTAGCTAATCACATCACTTTCCTACTCGAAAAATATATATGGCTAATTGTTGAAGCTGGGTGATGCACTAAGGGCCTGTTATTTTCTTCTGCTTCTGTATATATTTTTTAATTTCTGCAATAAAAGTTAAATTAAAAACAAAATCTCAATTGCTTCCCACTGCTTTTATAACAGACAAAATCACTGTGATCCATGAGGCCTTGCATGATCTGGTGACTCTTGTTTTCTTGTTCCCTGTGTATCAGCTATTCCGGCCTTCCTTTTCCTCAAATGCACAGTGTTTCTTTTTGCTCCAGGGCCTTTGCACATGCTGTGCCCTCTGCTAGGAATGCCCTTTCTTCTTATATTACTCACTTCCCTTTAATACTTCTTTGTCTGGGGACACTGGGTGGCTCAGTCGGTTAAGCATCTGCCTTCAGCTCAGGTCATGATCCCAGGGTCCTGAGACTGAGTCCCACTTCAGGCTCCTTGCTTTGCAGGGAGTCTGCTTCATCCTTTGCCTGCTACTCCCCCTGCTTGTGCTTTCTCTCTCTCTCTAACAAATAAATAAATAAAACCCTTAAAAAATACTTCTTTGGTTAACTTGTTTCTGTTTTTCCTCATCTTTATTTTTTTTTAAGATTTTATTTATATATTTGAGAGAGAGAGCACAAGCAGGGGGAAGCAGCAGAGGGAGAGGGAGAAGCAGGCTTCCTGCTGAGCTTGGAGCCCGAAGCGGGACTCAATCCCAGGACCCTAGGATCATGACCTGAGCTGAAGGCAGATGCTTAACTGACTGAGCCACCCAGGCACCCCTTTCCTCATCTTTAAAACAAGAATGATAACAGTACCTACCTCACAGGCTTTCCTCATAAGACTGGTATTAGAATAAAAGTGCCTGGCATAAAGCAAACACTCAGTAAACACCAGCTAGTGTAAAAATAGTGCTGCTTTCTTTAGGATTTGAATAATCCAGGAAGCCATGTTTATTCTGTGGCTCCACACACCCTTGAGTTCCCTCAGTTTCTGCACTCTGAAGACAATCTTATGCCAGCAAGGTGCTGTTGGGGGTTAGTAGCTACAGGCCACCCTCCACCCAATTATGGTAAGAATCAAGTGAACCTTGAAAATATCGAGGGCCTATAAGCATGAAGCATGATTATCAAATGCTCAGGGGGACCCAAGACAACAGCTGTCTCCCAGTGAATCAGAAGCCTCGAGGCTTACGCCTGCTTGCTCGGCTGGTCGGGTGGCCACATATTTTAGCAGGTTCACCCTGAGTGTATCATAATTCACCAGGATGTCAAACACTTCCTTTCTGTGATTCAGACACCTTCTTGACCTGCTACATTGTCATCTAATTATGCTTTAATTGAGTATCATCATGTCCATGGACATCCCAAAGGCTGTCATGTGCTGAAGTTAAGAAGGAGAGGGCAGCCCACAGTTACTGCTATAGGACTAAATGTCAGTGTCCCCACAAAATTCATATGCTGAGATACTAAGACCCAAAGTGATGGTAGTAGGAAATGGGGCCTTTAGGAGGTGATTAGTCATGACGGTGGAGCCTGCATGAATGGGATTAGGGCCCTTATAAAGAGGCTCCAGAGAGCTCCTTGCCCCTTTGGCAATGTGATGTTGCAGGAAGAAGACTGCCATCTATGCACCAGGAAGAGGGCTGACGTCAGAAACTGAATCTCTCAGCACTTTGACCTTGGACTTCCCAGCCCCTGGAACTGTGAAAAGTAAATGTTTGTTGTTGAAGTCTATGGTATTTTTGTTATAGCAGACCAAGTGGACTAAGATGGTTACCAAATACCCAATAAAGACCAGCCTATGTGCCAACCCTCTGAGATCTTTGGTGTCTCATTATTCACCCCAGAGTTGTTGTTCTTACAGGTTCTGAGGCTTTCAAAGACTCAAAATGTGCTCAAGGTCACACAGGCAAGATTCAAAACCAGATCTGCCTAGTTCTAAACTTGAACACTTTCTCCAAGGTCCAGTGTGTCCCAAACTCAAAATTCCTGGGCCCCATCCTCCCACCCTTAATTCAGTAAATCTAGGGACAGGCCTAAGAATTTGTATTTTAAAAGTTCCTGGGTGACTGAAGATCAGCTAGTTTGGAGAACCATTTACAAAGAGCAACTGTATTTCCCCAAATCCAAACAAAATGACCCCCCAAAGCCTCAGTGTGTGAGTTTGGTCCAATTTCACCACTTGCTTTTAAACAAATGAGTTAACCAGTTTATTTTAGATCATGCTCTCTTATTTCAAATCAAGCCTTTTACCATCCCAATAGAGAAAGTCCTTTGTTTATTGACTAATCTCTGCCCCAAGAAAGCCTTTATTCTGTGACTACATGCACTGTAGACCCCCTATCCCTGTGCTCCCTCTCATACCATAACCTCCTAGAAGCAGAAATTGAGCATCTATCATCTGATCTGCACAGAGAGACACTGAACACATGCCTCAGCCCAGCACACACGGCTCAAGAGGAAAAGACCGCCTCGTTGTCCTGCAATTTACAGCAACAATTGGGGCTCCTGGAGGTTTGTAGGCTCCTTTCTGGCAGGAAGATTAGACCAAGAGCTGCGTTAGAGATACAGTTCTGTACTCTCCAAGGCATTAGTAGACTGGAATTGTGTTGGCACTTTCTAGAGCAGAACCATCTTTGAGCTAAGAGCTACAACTCTGAACCAATTCAGGAGAGAAGTTGCTGTTTATGAAAAGGAGAGTTGCTGAGCTTATAAATGGATTTTTCATGAATTTCTTGCCCTGCTTCTGAATTCAGCACTGGAGCATGCCAGATTATGCTTCCAACAAATGCCTTTCCCAATTCAAAACTTGGGCTTATGATAAGAAACACTTTTAATAAGTCAAGAAATCTATTTAAGTAGTGATTTATTCATACAGACTGTATTTATCTCTGTTCAAAGAATATAACCCTCTTGTGTTTCACCAACATCCACAGAAAGACTTTAGGAACAATAACTAACTTAATAGCTAAAATAAATGCTTAAATCCTCTGGTAAAAATAATAATATAGCTGTACATAAGCATTAAATATAGATTGCTGGCTATCCTGATTTGTCTCTTTTCTTCAGAGTTGGCCAGAAAAGATAAAAAAAAATGTCCCACAGAATCTATTTAAAACAAAAAAAACAACTGCTGGGAAAGGCAGATAAAATTATTACAGCAGTGTAAATGTTGCCAAAACATGTTAATGAAGAACAGAACTTAGTCAATTAACTCTTGTCTATACCATGTTAAGACACTTGTTGAATTGATTTTTTTCTTTTCTTTTCTTTTTCTTTTTTTCTTTTTCTTTTTTTTTGACAGAAAGAGAGAGCAAAAGCAGGGGGAGTGGCAAGCAGAGGGAGAGAGAGAAGTAGGCTCCTTGCTCAGCTCGATGTGGGGCTCCATCCCAGAACACTGGGATCATGACATGAGCCAAAGGCAGATGCTTTACTGACTGAGCCACCCAGGTACCCCTGAATTGTGATTTTTCTTAGTAAATTGATTCAATTTACTGATTGGCATTGACTGCTTGTGTTTCAACTTCTGTTAGTGCAACTAACTTAACCCCTGTCTATATGGCGTCAACTGAATAATGGGTGGAGTGTGGGAGCCTTGCTTGTCTGGACATCCCATCATTTGGCTCCATGGGCCAAAATCATGCCAGGGCCAAAATCACACTGGGCCTTTTTGTTAAGGTTACTGGACAGACACTCTGTGGACATGAACCAAAGGCACATTGAGGAAGGGGCACAACCAAACCTGGGATGGGGCAGTCAGAGAGGTTTCTCCAGGAGGGGACTTTGCAGCCATGTCTTGAAGGATGAATAAGAAAACAAGTGGCAGATCATATTGTCTCAGGGACCAAATTAACCAGCTAACGGAGACACAGTCACTTTATATGCAGCAGAGACCGTTTAGTGTGGAGTCTTCTCTCCTTAAAAATACCCTCTCCTCTTGAGGAAAGTGTTGCAGGCACACATCCTCAACTTCCTGTCCTCAGTTTCTGAGACTGCCTTTGCTAACTCCGTGGACGGCTCCACACAGCACAGGACTAAGTGGGCAGCTCTCTGGTCAGCTCAGCTATGTCACTGTGCCCAGTACTCATTTTTAGTTCTCCTCATCTTTCCTCCTATGTCAACCCATAACCACTTAATCCAGTGTCCTGTGCAGACATCCAGTGGTCTGCCAAGCCCTGAGGGAGAGTGCTATGGAGGATTCTTTCAGGTAGTAGGGGTTTCTGTGGTCTGAGTTTTTCTTTGTCCAGGCATCTAGAAAGGGGTGGCTTCTTTTGTCAGGGCTGCCCAAAGGCATTCCCCAATCCTTCCAGATGGCACTCTGTGTCTGGCGGGCTTTATTTTAAGAACACTCAATTTATGAAAACCTGAGCTGACAAAGCAAACACCTCAAGGGTGCATCAGGTCTGTTCATCCTGCTCGGCATCCAGGGTCCTGCTTCAACCTGGAGGTTTATGTATTTTGTCAAGTCTATTATTCTCCTTCAGGGTCATTTCTCACATTGCTTAATTATCTCAAGCACTCATTCTTTTGATGCTGTGTCTGCTGATATTCTCTAATGGTGTATCAATCCCCCATGTCAGCTCATCTTTTCCAGGTGTGTGTGTATGTGTGTGTGCAAACAGGCATATGTCCTGTGAGCTCTATCATGTGAAAATGACACCCCCCCCACAGCAGGTCTGAGTTTGCTTCTGTGGAATACTCAAATATTTCAACTCTCTGTGATTCGCTTTTATGTTACTATATCACTCTGTATTACTACAACAAGCAGGAGGAGTAAAATTGGGTTCCATGTGTTGAAATTTGGGGGTTGAACTTGTCAGGTTGGTCTTTTTTCTTTCACCCAGAGGCCTGACTCCAATGCCTGGGTAGGTGGGCAATGCTTTTGCACCAATCACAGAGGTGCAGCCATTTGAGACCCCAGGTTTATCCAGGGGTCAGGTTCAACACCCCCACCACTTGTGACTGCAGGCATTGCCTCCTATTCCACTGTGGCCAATAAAATATCTGGGCTAATATCCAGATCCACTGTCTCCTGGGCACTGACTTGTCTGAGAACCACTCTGATAAGAGTTTTCCTTCATCGTTGGCACTTGGGGAAATTCTTTATTTTGAGCTTGGCCTTGGATTTGAACTTAAAAAAAATTAATCTACTGTTTACAGCAAGAGGGAGGCCCATATTTGTTCATTATGTCATATTCTGAGACCCAAATTAGAGTTAATATTTCTAAAAATGAGTTAAATTATGACCAAGAAAATGTTTGAGTTGGGCGCCTGGGTGGCTCAGTGGGTTAAAGCCTCTGCCTTCGGCTCAGGTCATGATCTCAGGGTCCTGGGATCGAGGCCCGCATCTGGTTCCCTGCTCGGGGGTAGCCTGCTTCTTCCTCTCTCTCTCTGCCTGCCTCTCTGCCTACTTGTGATCTGATCTCTCTCTCTGTGTCAAATAAATAAAATTAAAAAAGAAAAAAAAAGAAAATGTTCGAGTCGGCCATAAGGACCTGTGCAATTGTTAGGATGAGCTTCCTAATAGGCAAGGGGAAATGGGAGACTTGTAAGGTTCTTATCAAAAAAATAAGGAAATGTATCAAGTATAAGAAAAACTTACCTTTGGGCGCCTGGGTGGCTCAGTGGGTTAAAGCCTCTGCTTTCGGCTCAGGTCATGATCTCAGCGTCCTGGGATCGAGGCCCACATCGGGCTCTCTGCTCAGCAGGGAGCCTGCTTCCTCCTCTCCCTCTCTCTCTGCCTGCCTCTCTGCCTACTTGTAATCTCTCTCTCTGTGTCAAATAAGTAAATAAAAAAAATCTAAAAAAAAAAAAAAAAGAAAAACTTACCTTTTACCTTATTAAAATTAAACCATGATCTTCCAATATTATGTGTGGAAGGAGAATCTGGTGAAGAGGTATAGCCAGCTACTGTTATTTTACATATGTGTATGATGCTTACAGCTTTTACTTAATGTAAAATTAATAAATATTCATTGTAGAAAATGTGGCAACTCAAGATAATCACAGAGGAACAAAACTCTTGGTTACTTGGTGTTCAGTGAATCATAACCTTGTTTTGTGGCATATCCATGCATCTGCAGAACACTTAGGACTGATGAACAGAGTCATGACTCTCCATTGTCTCCTGTACCCTCAAAAAGACTAAAGCTTGCTAAGGAGGTATAGCATAGCGGACTCTGATGGCTGCTCCGCCACTTACTGTGTAGCAAGTGGGCAAATTCACCACTCTGATCTTCAGTTTCTTCATCTGTAGAACTGGAATAGAAACAGTATGTACTTGAAGAGTTGTGAAGACAAAATGAGTAATAAATGTAAAGTGCCAACCCCACAGTAAGCACAATATGAAAATTTGTCATTATCTTCTAAATCATTTTAATGTTTTAGCCCAATTCTTGGCAGATCAAAAATGCATGTAAGGGGCACCAGGGTGGATCAGTCGTTAAGCATCTGCCTTCGTCTCGGGTCATGATTCCAGGGCCCTGGGATCAAGCCCCACATCAGGCTCCCTGCTCAGCGGGAAGCCTGCTTCTCCCTCTCCCATTTCCCCTGCTTGTGTTCCCTCTCTCGCTGTCTCTGTCAAATAAATAAATAAAATCATTTTAAAAATGCATGTAAGTCTTATTTGTTAACTCTCACTTATCTAGGAGAGTTGATTAACCAGGGCACTGCCTTCCTTGACCATGTCAGATAACAGGAAATTTATTGCACTTGGTGTTGTAGAGGCATACATTAGAAAGAACAGTTAGCATTAGTATGAACGCATGGGTAGCTTACTATAGTCCCAGATGGATAGACAGAGATGTAATTACAGATTTGTGTACATGCCTGGGTTAGTACACATCTATATTTTTCCTAGCTCTCCCCATTCAAAGAGCCTCAGTAGCAATGAGCACATCCTATGCTGAGATCTTGTTTTCTAAACATCATTCTCCAAAAAAAGAAACCAGGGCTCTTTGGAGAACTGGATGATTCTAGGTCTGGAGCAGGGAAAATACAAGTCTGGAGCATTTTGTAATATCAGAAACTACTCAAAAAAACAAGAGTGGGAACTTGTCAAAGGGACACAGGAGCCAACCCAGAAGAGCTCCCAATGGCCAATGCTGGAACAATTTGAACAACAAAAAAGAATAGTATTGAATTTTAACCCAAAGTATACAATAAATATATATGAATTCATAGTGATATAAACAATTGAAAAAATAAGTAAAAGAGGAGACAAATTTTCCCCGAATTTATATTGATAATGATCATTCTTAGGAAGTGGAGAGTAACATTCACCCCACCCCCAGAATGGGCTGCATTTAGTGATTTTCTCCCAAAGAAGAGAGTATGGGGGCACAGGAGAGTAATCTTCCAGTGAAGAAACCTGACAAACACTACCTGAACCAGACAGTTTAGTTTAACATCACCAACGATAAGGCATATTGATAGCATGTACCCTGGTAGAATGTGATTAAAAGGGTACTTCACCTCTGTGATGTTCTTCCTAAAAACACATACTTCTATATCTAAGAAAAACATCAGACGAATCCAAATTAAGGGACAATCTATAAAACACATAATCAGTAATTCTCAAAACTGTCACAGCCAGGAAAAAAACAAGAAAGATTGAGAAAGTGTCATAGAGGGCGCCTGGGTGGCTCAGTGGGTTAAAGCCGCTGCCTTCGGCTCAGGTCATGGTCCCGGGGTCCTGGGATCGAGGCCCGCATCGGGCTCTCTGCTC
>LNAC01000570.1:476588-547907 GCA_002007465.1 Ailurus styani
AAAAAAAAAAAAAAAAAAAAAAAAAGAGAAAGTGTCATAGACCAGAGGAGAGTAAGGAAGCAGAACAACTAAATGTAATCTGATATTCTGGGTGTTCATTTGGAACAGATAAAGGACATTAGTAGAAAAATAAGTGAAATCACAATAAAATCTGGAGTTTAGTTAATAGTAATGTAACAAGTTGGTTTCTTAACCATGGCAGATGTATCATGGCAACGTTAAGATCTTAGGAGAGACTGGGGGAGGGGTTTATAGGAACTCTGTTCTATCTTTGCAACTTTTCTCTAAATCTAAAACTATTCTAGAACAAACTGTTTCTTAAGCCCGCCCTCTCTCCAAAAAAAGGTGGCCAAATGTTTATTTCCTTCAGGGTCTCTGCTCAGTTAGAGACTCAGCATGATCTGTTCCTTATTCGAGAATTTGGGTTTTTAATAAACACTTATGGGAGGGTTGATGAGTAGTGAGTGCTCCCATTACTTGACATTTATCAGTGTCCTTCCATTTATGCCCTTTGAGCCACTTTTCAATTTCTGTGAGCGTTTTTATCCAAGTTATATTAAAATAATTCATAAGATAACTTCGAAACATCTATCATGTGCTTAGGTACAAATACCTTTTTCCTTCATATATATATTTTATAATTGTAATGGAAAGAACTATATCATTATTCTTAAGTGGTTTGAGGCCATATAAACCTAATATTTGTTATTCATGATCCCATTGTCTTCTAGACTTTGGCACTTGATTTATTATTTAATTTGAAAAAAATAGAAAGTGGAATCCATAATCCCTCATTTATCAGTTCTTGAAGAACAAAAGAAATGCAAAGCAACCATAAGTCTGAGGTCTGATGGAAAGACTAATAATAAATCAATACTACATTTGCTAATTTGCCAAGATTTGGAGTGGATTTTTTTAGTTAAATGGAAATTATAAAAACAATTTTTAAATCCCATTAGTATCCTCAAATGCATTTCCTCTGTATTTTGTGGCTAGAATGCATTCAGATTTTCCAAGGGTACCTTAAGTAGCTTTTGTCATGTCCTTTTCTAAAAGATGTGCACATTTTTTTAGTGAAAATTTTTCCTCTATTCTTATTCTCTGAAGAAAGGTGTCGATATTGCCACCATTTGGAAGTTTTGTGTGTTTTTTTTTTTAATGTTACTTATTTGAGAGAGAGAGAACACAAATGGGAGGGAAGGGCAGAGGGAGAAGCAGACTCCCCACTGAGCTGAGCAGGGAGCCAAGGGGCTCACTCCCAGGACCCTGAGATCAGGACCTGAACTGAAGGCACTTAACTGACTGAGCCACCCAGGCACCCCTGGAAAGAGTTTTAATTTCTCACTCTCTTTCCTGGATTAAAAATAATTATTAAAAATAATTCCTGGGCGCCTGGGTGGCTCAGTGGGTTAAAGCCTCTGCCTTTGGCTCAGGTCATGATCTCAGGGTCCTGGGATTGAGGCCCTCCCTGCTCAGCGGGGAGCCTGCTTCCTCCTCTCTCTGCCTGCCTCTCAGCCTACTTGTGATCTCTCTGTCAAATAAATAAATAAATAAATAATCTTTAAAAAATAAAAATTAAAAAATAAAATAAAATAAAAGTTGAAATCTGGTAACACATAAGCCAAATATCCACACAAATTTGTTTTGGTAGGTCCCATGTAACTTAAAAATTTTCTTCACATAAAAATCTAGACTTCTGTATTCTTCTAAAGGAACAGTCTGGCAACATGGAAGTCACATTTCCATCTGGCTACAATTAGCTGGACCTGAAAAGGGGTTTCCTCATCCAGGTGACGTGCTGGTCCTCCAGAATGCCACAATCCAAATGGTAAGACACTCAGTTTACCCCATTCATGTCTCTCTGCAGCTAATTGAATTTCCAGGTCCTGATCTAGAATATCAATTACTCTCTTGGTCTAAATGATTTTCTTTGAAGTGTCATAAAGAGAAAGGGAAAATAAAATAACTGTGAAGCAAAATGAACCTTGTGCAAACCTTCTGTAATACCAGCTTAAAGTCATCACTCTACACATGTTTAGAATAAGTAATAAAGTAATTAACACCATTTTATTAAAAGTGTGATATCTTCAGAATAATACTCTTGAAGCTGCCAGCCAAAATCTGGGTTCTTGGTACTCATGGCAAGAAGTAAAGCCACTTCCTAACCAACACCCACCTTTGCAGTTGCCGTGGGATGCTAGGTGGTCTTAGTGACTTCAGATTACATGCCTAGACTTCCAAAATTGGAAGGGTAATTGTGACTAGAAAACATCAGTTCTCAGATGATGTAGTAGGATCAGAGGCATTGAAGGAGGAGGATGCTTTTTCTGCATCCTTCACAGCAGTGACAGTACAGTTAGAAATGTGAGACTTTGCTGCTATGAAGACAGAGTCCACCCAGAGCAGAAAAACACCAATACAACAGAGATGCATATTCTCATCCCGACTTCTTAGACTATGGTGGACATTGACTTTTTTCCTTTTTTGGGGGGGGGGGCAGGTAGGAGCAGAGGGAGAGAGATCTCACAACCCTGAGATCATGACCTGAACCAAAATCAAGAGTCGGACACTTAACCAACTGAGCCACCCAGGCACCCTTGGACATTGACTTTTTAATGTCTATGCCATAATGAACAAAACTACATATTTTTACATTTTCCTGAAAGCTTAATCTATGGTAATACTATACAACAACGACAAAGGAACTGATTATTTTTGGCCTAATAGGTTGTATATCCTGCTTTTTCTCTATTTATTATAATAAAATTCATTTTGTCTGAAGTATTTCTAAAATTATCTTAGAGCCCTGAATCAAGATAATTTTTTATATCCCTCTGTCTAAAGTCAACAGGAGTTGGTGGAGATATATCTGGGAAATTGGTTTGAAGGCAGGAAATCATGAAGGCCAATTGTCCAGAAAGTAAAGAGGACCCGTATGACCTGGGGAGACATAGCTGGACACCACCCATACCCCACCACCACCACCCCGGCCCCAAATTGTTCATTTCCTGGTATCAAAGACTTGATCCAGGACACTTTCTAGGCCTGGAAGCTCAGTCAACTGCTTGGGACTTCTCAACTGTTCTTCTTAGGGCTTCTGTCCTCAGGAGCAGACAAAGAACAGATTCTACTGCCTCTGGTTCAGGCCCTTTTAACCCTCTGAAGTGATACAGAAAAAAGAATGGCAAACTTTAGTAAATCAAGCCCTCTGGAGAATAATGCAGACCAAGTGGAACATTTCTAATGGTTTTTTTTTTTTTTACATGTTGTAACAGGAGGGGGCTGATGTGCTGTGGCCAGCTGGGGTGAGATGTAGGTGGAAAGGAAGGCCAGCTGGGCAGTAATAGAAACCTAAAAGCAATGCTAACAGAGCAATAACACTGCAGCAGACTAATGACTCCTTCTACCTCTTTGCTTGTCACCCCCTCCCTATCTCCATCTACCCCAGACTAAAAGACTGACGGCTGATAGACTGGGTGGGGGGTGGGGGAAGAGAGGTACAGGGAAGGTGTTGAAGGTTTAGACACTAGTGGAATCTGGATAAAGGGGGCCCAATGCTGTCCCCTAGGGACAGCAAAAAGAAACACACTAAATCCCAAGAATCTAAGAGCAGATAGGCTTGTGACCTACTTTGTGGGAAAGTTGCAAAACTGCAGAGAGGAAATGCCCACATAGGAGTCTGGCAGGATGTGGGCGCCTGGGTGGCTCAGTGGGTTAAAGCCGCTGCCTTCGGCTCAGGTCATGATTCCAGGGTCCTGGGATCGAGGCCCACATCGGGCTCTCTGCTCAGCGGGAAGCCTGCTTCCTCCTCTCTCCTCTCTCTCTGCCTGCCTCTCTGCCTACTTGTGATCTCTCTCTGTGTGTCAAATGAATAAATAAAAAATCTTTAAAAAATAAAATAAAAGAAGGAGTCTGGCAGGATGTGGCTGTGGAGACAGTTACTTTTCAAACCCAGGCATACAATGGAAACAGAGGCAGAATAGCCCTGACACCATTCACTAATAGTGTGGACCATGCTATGCCACCAAACGGCCAGGCAGATGGGGGGAAAGATGGCTCATGGACACTGGTGGGCAGCACACTTCAATTCCTGCTATGACAAAAGCCCCTAAGAACCTAGACACAACCACAGGAAAGGGAGGAACCGCACATTTCCATAATGTCAGTCAAATAGGGGTCTTGGTAGAAATTGAGTTATAGAATAACAGAAAAGTTCTTTTTAAGATTCATTTATTTATTTGAGAGAGAGAGAGAGAGAGAGAGAGAGAATGCAAACAGTAGGAGGGGCAGAGGGAAAGAATTTCAAGCAGACTCCCCGCTGAGCATGAGCCAGACTTGGGGCTCAGTCTTACAATCGTGAGATCATGACCTGAGCTGAAACCAAGAGTGGGATACTTAACCAACTGAGCCACACAGGCACCCTGAAAAAGTTCTTTTTCTTGCACACTTCAGTTGTATGTCCAGTACAAAATATAAATTGATCTGGTTTTGCCAAAGCCTATAGAACTGTGAAGTTGAAATCATAAAACATTCCTGGCCACACACAGTTGTGGCAAAATTGTCTGAAATGAATAATCCATGGTGTTGTATTGCTTATTGGGAATGAGCGATTTATTTTACGATCTAAAATTTAAACCCTTTAGGGCGCCTGGGTGGCTCGGTGGGTTAAAGCCTCTGCCTTTGGCTCAGGTCATGATCTCAGGGTCCTGGGATTGACTCCCACATTGGGCTCTCTACTTGGCAGGGAGACTGCTTCCTCCTCTCTCTCTCTCTCTGCCTGCCTCTCTGCTTACTTGTGATCTTTCTGTCTGTCTGTCAAATAAATAAATAAAATCTTAAAAATAAAATAAAATAAAATTTAAACCCTTTAATATGTGGTCTGTTGGGGGGGGTGGTCACCAGATTTGGAAATGTAAGAAGTAAAAGTGGAGAATGAGTAAGAATACAGAAAAAGCAGAAATTGTTTCACTGAATTTTTTCTAAAATGAACTTTGCTTTAGCCAAGCAAGGTAAATTAGTAAACCAATCTGTTTCTGGGTACAATTTTTACTAAAACTTGGTGAAAATGGGAAACTGTATTCTATGCCCTTATTTGTATATAAAATGGGGACATACGTCCTTATCTGTACATAGGAAATGTCTGGGATGAGCATAAGAGACTGTTATTAACAGAAATTGCCTCCTGGGTGAGAAGGCTAAGGGTCTGGAGAGAGAAAAATTTTTACTCATGAATGTATTACTTTTTTTTTTAAAGATTGTATCTATTTTATAGAGAGATCGTACACAAGTGGGGAGAGGGGCAGAGGGAGACAGAATCTCAAGCAGACTCCACACGGAGCACAGAGCCTTACGTAGGACTTGATCTCAGGACCCTGAGATTGTGACCCAAGCTGAAATCAAGAGTAGGATGCTCAACTGAGCCACCCAGG
This sequence comes from Ailurus styani, assembly GCA_002007465.1. Taxonomy (NCBI): domain Eukaryota; kingdom Metazoa; phylum Chordata; class Mammalia; order Carnivora; family Ailuridae; genus Ailurus; species Ailurus styani. The sequence goes on from LNAC01000570.1 coordinate 482,018, forward strand.
TGCCCCAAATGTATTACTTTACCTTTAAAAGCAATATTAGCAATTAGCTAAAACAAAAAGCCAAAGCCATTGGTAAGTCACAGCTATTTATTAGAGAATAGGTAAAGGAAGATAGTGAGCAAGGAGAGTAGGGCAGAGCAGGACACTAGAATTGGGGGCATGCAGCTCCCATAGCTGTGTAAGTTCCTGGTCCCAGGTTCCTGGTGGGTTTCTGGTCTGGGATCCCAGGGGTCAAATCTTTTAAGTCCTTATAATAAAACTTTATTTGAGAAAGCTCAAGGGGATCTTTGCCTCCCAAAGAGTTCCCTACCACCCGAAGAGCCCTAACTGAAGTCACCAACTCCTTGGGAAGGGATTTGATTTGATTTGAAAACAAAATATCTCCCACATGATCACATACTCCCAGCTCATCTACTTTCCGTTAGCAATGGGAAGGAGTCTAACTCACATTTTTTACCCTGTGTTTTTTACCCTTTACGGCTAGGCAACAGAGTTGCCTCTTGTCTGTCATATTTTGGTCATGGTTCTAACAGGCGGACTGAATTCTGTGTCATAGCGAATAGGCTCTATTCCATCTTTATAGCTATTGATATGATGATGCGTATTATTTACTAATGAATTTCCATTGAAAATGGACTTTGTGATCTTGGTGATCCATTTAAACCTTTCTAAGGTTAAAAGAAAGCAGAATGTATATGGTAACTAAATGGGAATGACCTGCTGAAATAGCAAATATTTTCTTTCAGTGAGACTGTCAGAAGAGCTGTTTTCTTGACAGAAAAAACAAAAACAAAAAAACAACTAACTAATCAACCAAGGTCAGTAATACATTCCAGCGTTCAGGGCCTTTGCACCTGTTGTTCCCTTTTCCTTGAAGATTCTTCCCTCAAACAACAGCATGGTGAGTTCCCTCCTTACTCCTGGTCTCTGCTCAGCTGTCTTCTTTATATTTAGGTCTTCCCTGGTTACCCTATTTAAGACAGCTTCTCCTGCTCCCAGTCCCATGCCTTCCCAGCCCTCTTTAGCCCCACTCTCTTTTTTCCTTAGCTTTTTATTTATTTATTTATTTATTTATCTGAGAGAGACACAGAGAGAGAGAGAGCACGAGCATGGTGGAGGGGCAGAGAGAGAGGGAGAAGCAGACTCCCCGCTGAACAGGGAGCCCATTGTGGGGCTCAATTCCGGGACTCTGGGATCATGACCTGAGCAGAAGGCAGAAGCTTAACTGACTGAGCCACCAGGCACCGCTTTTCCTTAGCTTTTGACACTGTTAGATATTCTTTGTTTTTTGTATTTTTCCCCAAGTCCTAACTGAAATACAAGTTCTGAGAGCAAGGAATTTGCTGTTTTACTCATGAAATCATAAAATGTATTTCTAGTCTCCAGCAGTGTCTAACACATACTAAGTGCTCAACAAAAATTTATGGAAAGACTGAATGAAATCACAATGACTGGATGTTGAAAGGAAGACACACAAATGGGTTGTACAAAATTGCTAGAAAATCTCCATATATGCTCCCTGCTATGCATGAGATAAATCCTTGTGCTATATAGATGATACTTACAAAGGCAAATCAAGTGGCTGTACATTAGGAGAGATAATACGCTTGGCAGACATAGATTTTATCCTTATATACACCATGTCTACAGGTCTCACTGAGATGTTAATGCCCCAAGCACTCTGGTCTTAGACCAAATTTGAATCTTCTACATGCTGAGTGATTGGGGGCACGTGTCTTATTTAGCCTTTTGAAATAAAGGTGGTTGATATTCTTTATAGATGGCTGATGTTCTAAAGATTAATATAAAATTTTATAAATATGTCTCCTCAGAGTGACCTGTTTTTTATTTTTTTATTTTTTTTAAAACAGATGATTTATGTACTTTATTTTTTTTTTAAGATTTTTATTTATTTCACAGAGGGAGAGAGATCACAAGGAGGCAGAGAGGCAGGCAGAGAGAGAGGGGGAAGCAGGCTCCCCGCCGAGCAGAGAGCCCAATGCGGGCCTCGATCCCAGGACCCTGAGATCATGACCTGAGCCGAAAGCAGAGGCTTAAACCACTGAGCCACCCAGGCGCCCATGACCCGTTTTTTAAATACTCCACATATTTCCTGAGGTGACAAATAGTTCAAAAGATTTAGGAATATTTAGGAAGAAAAATGTCTGCTAGGCAGGGTTCAGTACTTTCCATAGGAGAATCTGAATAATAATTCCTGGGGACGAACAGTGAGGGAAGGTTTCCATTGCCTTTCGATTATCAGCTATTGTAGGGGAAGTGGGAAATGAAAGAGGTCCAGAAAGATTTAATTTAATTTTCCTTCAAAATTGTTCTCTCTGATAACCAGTCACCAAGTTGGATTTGACAAGTAGGTTAAAAGCCACTTCGTTAGCTGGTTTTAAGAGTTAGGCACTAAATAACATGAGCGGATGGAAATGGAAAATTGGAGTTCAGGGTGAAATGAGAGACGTTGTTTGTGATGGGAGCAACTGGAAGGATGAGGGCATTATAGGTACAAAGGTGGAAGTGCTGGGGCAATGGGGAGGTGGAGGTCTGTCTGAGTGCATTCAGGGCCATTTTTGTGCTTTATAAACTTTTTTTTTTTTTAAAGATTTTATTTATTTATTTGACACAGAGCGAGAGAGAGATTACAAGTAGGCAGAGAGGCAGGCAGAGAGAGAGGAGGAAGCAGGCTCCCCGCTGAGCAGGGAGCCCCATGCGGGCCTCGATCCCAGGACGGTGAGATCATGACCTGAGCCGAAAGCAGAGGCTTTAACCCACTGAGCCACCCAGGCGCCCTGCTTTATAAACTGCTTACAACAGAACATGAAAGCTCTTAGTGAAGAGAAATCAAACTTATTACAAAGTAAATCCTCAAATTCACAACTTATAACTGATAGGGAACATATTAATAATAAAAGGTCAATAGGAATCTAGAGGAATTTTTACACAGAAAAAGCACAAAAGTAGATGTTTCTGAGCAGAACCCCAGTCTCATTTGTAATGTGTATTTCTTTAACAAAAAAAAACTTAGCTTATATTATAAACAAAAAGATTTAAAGAATAAACTCTTATGGGGGCACCTGGGCAGCTCAGTCAGTTAAACATCCAAATCCTGATTTCAGCTCAGGTCATGATCTCAGGGTCACGAGACCATCCTCCTCCTCCCCCTCTTGTGTGTGTGCTTGCACGCTCTCTCTCAAAACAAAACAAAAACTCTTATGGAAAAGGCTTGGGAACATAATACATTCAGAAAAATACATTCACTCTGTAAACAGGTATTCAGTGTCTAGGTCAGGTAGTTTGTTAGGAAACAAAAAGACAAAAGCCACAAACTCTACTCATTAAGAGCCTAAGGCCTACTGGCTAGACATTCAAGTTGCACATAATCCAGTAAGATAAATGCTAGCATGCACATACTCTAAAGCTAAGAAATTGATTGGAGCATTACCTTTCTTCAGTGGGTTCTATATTTTTGCTTTATACACATGTAAACAGTATTTCAGTGCAAACTCAGTCTCCCCTGAACTCTTTCTCAATGAGGCCTGAGGTTTTGACTTCTGTATTATCTCTGCTTTGTCCAATTTAAACAAGAATCTTGATAAATCAGTTAATCAGAATCCTCCCATCCTCCATATCTGATCATCCTCAATATGTAATCAGGTTCGTCATCCTCCACTATCCCCCAGATGATGTCTGATCATTCTGGCCTGCATTCAGCAAGAATCCTGTTAGGTCAGTTCAGCCAGAATCTTCCCTCACCTCAGATGTGTCCTCTTAGTAATTTTCATTCCATTAAACCCACCCTGCTCCTTGGCTATAAATTCCCACTTATCCATGCTCTATTCAGAGTTGAGCCCATTCTCTCTCTGACACTGTAAAATTCTATCCCAGTGGTCCCTGTACCTATTACACACAATAGTCCCCCACCCCCACCTTGATTAAAGTCTTCCTTACTATGCTCTGACAAGCAAGAGAGATACAGTTCTTGCTCCCATGAACCTTACAGAAAAATGGGAAGGAATCTTTAAATTACTTTCACACTCAGAATAATGAAGGGTATTTGGAAGAAAGGCAGACAGGGACAACAGCCCCTGCCCTAAGAGGAAACCACCCTTTAAAAAGGAGTCCTCCACCCTTTCCCACCTGATAGGTAGATGACGGAAACCTGATTGGATGACAGGTTCATGCAGGGTTACTCAGATTAAAACAGCCACCAACAAGCCCCAAAAATCCCTAGACTTAGAAACTGGTAGCAACTCTCTCAGGTTCCCTCCTTCTTTGGGAACTTTGTACTATTCTTCAATAAACTTTGCTTTGCTGCCCACCACTCTCTGTCTTGTATATTTCTTCATTCTTCGAAGTGGCATGACCAAGAACCAGAGGCACTAAAGCAAATGAAAACTTTTACAAGAACACTTACTGCACAACATAAGAACCATGGTCTTTGGTCTGCACATATCTACAGATGGCATTTCCCTTATCCTTATAGAGCATTCTGGAACCTAACAATTATTCTTTATCTCCCATCTCCAAAGAGCAATGGAATCCTTCATATCAATGGTAAACCACATTCACTTCTCAATGTCCATCCAATTCAGGAATCCAACTTGTGGAAAACAGGCAGTGTGGAAGCTTCATGGGGTATGATCTTTGAGAAAAGAGGCCGTGCCCATTCGATAGTACTTAGTAAGAGTGAGTACTCAATAAATGTTAGCCGTTGTTACGGATGACCACCTCAGCAAAGGAGAGCACCCATAACTTGTAGGGATTCCCAGAGCAACTTTTAGGGGAGTTGTCACAAATAACATTTAGAACTTCATTAATCCTGCTAAGAAAAGAAAAAAAAGAACTCTTAAATTTCTTGCAGGAGTTAGGTTGTGGCACTTCGCTCCAGACCACCATTGAAATGATGGCTTTCTAGATAAGGCAGGTTTTTCATTCATGGCCCTTCTTAGTCTGCTAGTCCATTAATCTGGCAGGTAAGAAGCATTTAAATGGCTTATCTTTGGTTTGCTGAAATAAACTTTCAGAATGTATTCTTCTTTCTAAAGAGACACAGTATTTTTGCATGGTTTCTTTTAGAGGAAAAGAGGGCTTCCATTGCCCAGAGCAAAATTCCTCTGGATTTCTATGTATTTTGCTAGTTTGACCTGAGCAGTTTATTTCTTTAGTAGGGAAAATACACTAGCCAAGTCCACAGCTAAACCACAGCTCAAGTGTTCTCCATTACGTTGTCCTAGAAACTGTAATTCAAAGCTAGTGTTCTTTCAATTTCAAGGTATCTTTCCCTGAATCATAGGAGAAAGCTAATGACTTTGAGCTCAAATGGCAAATGTTGATGCTGATGGCTTTACATAGCCCCCTGGGAACTCTTTAATTCCAGGATAATTTGAAATTAATGCCTTCTGTCCTAAAGAAAATTTGAAAATTTCTTTTGATTAAAGCAACTTCCTTTAAAAATTAAACTACCAAAAATAAATTCAAAACTTGATTCAGCCTTATAGAATGCCCCTGAAGAATTGGATCTTATTTTCTAAAGGATGGGAAATAAAGAATAATTTCTAAGGCACTTTCTTTTTTTTTTTTTTTTTTTAAAGATTTTATTTATTTATTTGATACAGAGAGAGAGATTACAAGTAGGCAGAGAGGAAGGCAGAGAGACAGGGAGAGGAGGAAGCAGGCTCCCTGCCGAGCAGAGAGCCCGATGCGGGCCTCGATCCCAGGACGCTGAGATCATGACCTGAGCCGAAAGCAGAGGCTTTAACCCACTGAGCCACCCAGGCGCCCTCTAAGGCACTTTCATCTCTGGCACATATACATATCTTAATTACCAGATAACAAGTATCTGTTAATAAAGAATTAAATGAATCATGGTACAGCCTTCACAATGTATGTTCCTATAAAAAATGAGAAAAAAATGAAATAAATCTCTATGTACTGATACAGAAGAGTTTTCAGGATTCATTAGGTGATCAAAGCCAATGCCGAGCAGTGCATATAGTATTCTACTTTTCATATTAACAAAAAGTAAAGATAGAATATAAATTTGTATTTGTTTGACTTGTATCAAGACAAAATGGAAGGGTAAGTTAAGGATTATAGGCAATGCGGGGTGAGGGAAATGGGATAGAAACAACGGGACTGGAAGCAAGATTTCTCTTTGTATAATTTTTATATAGTTTAGACTTTGGAATTACATAAATATATTAATAAGAAAATTTTTAAATCTTGATTTCCTTGTTAACAAGACATCTACATTCATGGACTCATATGTCTAAGAAACATTCAAATAGAGTTTTATCTAAAACTGAAAAAATAGTTGATTCTGAAAGTCATTGAATGAAATTTTTCTATGGTAGATTAAATCAAGTTCTTTTTTTCCTTTTTCATTTGAGAAGCTGGTTAATCCCTCAGATCCAGAAATTTAGAAAGTATTAGGACTCCTGATTAGGCTAGAATTAGAAAAATATCTTGTATCTCTTAATATAATTAAAGTTCTGTAAAAAAATCATCCTAGGGTTTATGAAGCATATCACAGCCAATCTGAAATGGTTTCAAAGCAATATTGGCTGGTACTCTAAGTTTAAATTCCTGTAGATTGGGTCCAAAATTACCATAAAGTTGAAATTCTTCCTCTGGAATTCACTGTCCATCAAAATTCCCATAAGTTCATCCCCTTCTCTGAACTTACTTTTGCCTTCCTATTCAAATAAAAACCTAGAGGCCACTCAAACTGTGACTATTTTTCCTCCTTACTCCTGTACCTCCTTACCCCCTAGTCCCTAGACTTTGAATGCCACCAGAGGATAACTGCTGCAAAAGTATCCCAGCTCTGACCTCTTCCCTGAGTTCCAAGTGATTCAGTCTGATTCTTTAGCCTACATCTCTAGTTAAATATTAGAATTTCAAATTTAACTCTCCCAAAATAGAATTCTTGATTCACATAACCACCAAATCTGCTTCTCCCCTTAGTCTTTTTCATCTCTATAAACGACTCTACCACCAGCTTAGCCTCAAGTCAAAAGTTTAGAGGTCATCTTGTTGTTTCTTTTCTTTTCAATATCCACATCAAAACCATCAGCAAGTTTTATAGAGCCAGGATCCATAATCCATTGATAGTACCACATTCTTGCTCAAATCTCATTGTCAAAATTTATCATCTCTCCCCTGCATACTCTCGGAGTCCTTGTTCCTTTCTCACTAATGGTCTCCACTTTGCTAAATCCAATGCTGGTATGGTTGAAAGATTGTTGGAGTCAGAGTATTAGAAGGAATGGAAAGAGAGTGAATGGGATTAAGGACAGTTTGGCAATGACAAAGTTATAAAACTATGGGAGTGAGTTCCAACGGAGTGGAGGACAGGATCATTGGATGTTAGTTCCAGTAACTGAGGGGCCAGGGTGTTGGAAGGATTATTTACAGGTATATTTCAAGCCAAGAATTAAGACAGTAAAATTAGAAAGAGTGAGCCAAGAGCTAAAATTTTTGAAAGATAAGAGGGAGTGACTCGAGGAGTCAATAAATTGACAGTGCAATGTGGTGTAGGGGATATGGTCTAATGACTAGATAGTAAAAGCTTTATGTTTTTAAGAATTCAGGAAGGAGAAGTATCTGGAAACGGCTATGAGATCATCCTTCTTACCTCTAGGATTTACATACATATATATACACACATATATGTTATCTCCATTATTCCTCCCCATTTTTACTGTTACCATCCTAGCCTATGTTGTCTACCTTTCTCTCTCTCTTCTGGGTCCCTGCAATTAAGCTTCCTTTTTTTTTTTTTAATTTTATTTATTTATTTGACACACAGAGAGAGAGATCAGATCACAAGTAGGCAGAGAGGAGGAAGCAGACTCCCTGTTGAGCAGGGAGCCCGATGGGGGCCTCGATCCCAGGACCCTGAGATCATGACCTGAGCCGAAGGCAGAGGCTTTAACCCACTGAGCCACCCAGGTGCCCTGCAATTAAGCTTCCTAATTGGTTTCCTTTATCCTTACTTACCAACATCTTATTTTCTGTATCTCTGATACTGTGATTTGTTTTACCTTGATGAAATTCACTAAGAAAGAAGGGGCCTGATAAGGAAAACTGAATCCAAGGTTGTGACTTCCTTGATGACTAAATCAGAATTGAATGAGCATTCTGTATTCTATTCATTTTTTGCTTTTTTTTAACTATGACTTTTTTTTCTGATTAAGCAATGTTGAGATCTCTTAGCACTATGTCTAGGAGAAAGACTTAACACTTAAATGTCGCTACAGATTTTGGATATTTTTCCTAATCTGTGTTATCATTTGTTTAATAACAATTGTTCTAATACGTAAGGCATGGAAATTTTATTAAGCAAATTAATAACTTCAGACTACTTTAAGAACTTCGCTCCAGAACAAAATTATATATTCTTCATGTGTGAAATTGACAAAATATTAATATTCTAGAAATGTGTCCTACCGGAGCAACTAAAAGTAAACACAAAAATTAGACCATAGGCTGTTCATAGAAACATTACTTATAATGTTTTTAAAAAAGTGTAAACAAAGTGTTCAAAAATAGAATCACCATAGACTGTTTTAAAAAATACAGTGCCCTTGGGGCAGCTGGATGACTCAGCCGGTTAAGCTTCTGACTCTTGATTTTGGCTCAAGATTCCCGGATTCTTGATTTGGGCTTGGGTCATGATCACAGGGTCATGAGATCAAGCCCTGCTTTGGGCTCATGCTGGACATACAGCCTACTTAAGATTCTCTCTCTCCCTCTACCTCTACACCCTCCACTCTCTCAAAAGAAAAAGAAAAAGGAAAAGAAAAAACAATGCCCTGCGCTACTTCTGATCAATTCAGTCAGGACTTCTGGGAGGAGAAACTTAGGCACTGCCATTTTACAAAGCTCCTCCAGGGGCTCTAACGTGTAATTATCAAACGAACTATCCAAGGTGAATTTACCCAGTTTTCTCTCTTTATACACCATCAATATGTTGAAAGGTTTCCAAAAACATCTTGAGCCTGGATCACTGCCCATTCTAACTCCATTCCTATCAACCCAACTGCTTGTTTAACACTGCTCCTTGAATGTCTAACAAGCATCTCTAATTTAACGTGAACTTTTCTTTTTACCACACTTCCATTCCATCCAACATTTAATTCTATCATCTTCAAGTTCAAAATATTTCCAGAATCCAACCAATCCTCATCAACCCCACCTCTTCTCCCAAGTCATCTCTCAGCCTGGGTTTTACTGCAATAGGTTTTCAACACAGCTATCAGAGTGATACATTTAAAATGCAATTTAGTTTAGGTCTTTCCTCTGCTCACAATCTTTTAATGGTTCTTCATTACATAATAAAAGCCAGTCTTTATAATGGACCTAATTGGGTCTCCCACAACTTGTGATTTCACTACCTCTCCTTCCACTGCCTCTGTAACTTGCTGTGCTCAGCCATATTGGTCTTCCTCCTCTAATAAGCCAGGCATTTTCTCCCTTACAGCCTTTGCAGGCCCACTACCTGGAAAGTTTTCTCAAAAATCCTCCCTTCTTTTGGATTGAAATTCAAATGTCATCTTATCAATTAAGTCTTCCCCAAATACCCTAAACAAAAATAGTATCTAACCCAATATTCTTTATACTTTTTATCCCTTTTCCTTTTCTCCAGAGTACATATTACTATCTGATATATTATATACTTGTTTATTGTCTATCTTCCACACTAGATATAAGTTCTGTGAAAGCAGGGATTTTGTTTTATTTATGACTGTATCCTCAACCCTGAATAGTGTCTGATACGTATTAGGTCTGTCATACATACCTGATGGTGAACAGTGGGGAGGAGCAGAGGGAGGAGAGAAGAATCTTAAAGAGGCACCACACCCAGCGTGGAGTGGGGTTCGATCTCCCAACCCTGAGATCATGACCTGAGCCAAAATCAAGAGTCAGACACTTAACTGACTGAGCCACCCAGGTGCCCCTAAACACCCTTTTTTTTTTCTCCTTATTTCCTTTAAAGAAAGTGGTTTCCTTTTTTTTTTTTTTTTTTAAGATTTTATTTATTTATTTATTTGACAGAGACACGCTGAGAGAGGGTATACCAGCAGGGGGAGTGAGAGAGGGAGAAGCAGAGCAGGGAGCCCAAGGTGGGGCTGGATCCCAGGACCCTGGGATCATGACCTGAGCCTTAGGCAGATGCTTAACGACTAAGCCACCCAGGCACCCCTAAATATCCATTTTTAATTCACAAGCAAATTGGACCTTTACAGTGTGCTAATTGACATCAAAAGGTCTGACATAACAGGGTTTGACAGGTTAGCAGTGGGACTATTCACCATATACAATTATATACACATATGTATATATATATGTTTGTATATGTATATATGTATGTATATGTGTATACACCATAAACAGCCAGTTGCCCCATCACTGAACAATCTAGTTTAGGAACTACAAGAATTTAGTGATCTAAACCTCACAATTTTTTCTTCCCAGAATACCATCATCAATCCTGTAGTCCTAACATCTTCATGACAAGAACCATGAGCACCTTCTTTCATACGCCCTGAAAAATATTTTAACTGGCATTACCTGCCCTATACATTCAAAACGAATTAGATAAAAGCCTGAAAGGGGCACCTGGGTGGCTCAGTCAGTTAAGCATCCAGCTCTTGGGTTCAGCTCAGGTCATGATCTTAGGGTCCTGAGATCTAGCCCTGCCACCAGCTTCCTGATCAGCAGGGTTCGAAATTTTTTCTCTCCCCGCCCCCACACCTAATTCTGCTCCCCGCCCCCCCAACACATGTGTGCATGCACATGCTCCCTCCCCCCTCTAATAAATAAAATTTCTTTTTAAAAAAGGCTAAAATAAAAACTGAACTAAATCATACATACAAGGGCTGTCTATAAAGTAATGGATTGATTACATGGTTTGTATTGTGTTAACTGTTAACAGTATAAAGGGCCTTAAAACTATTACAGTTCATATACTTCCTCCCTAGTCCTTATCCACCTCCTCCCCACCTCAACCCCTCACAATTACGTAAGTACACCAAATTTTAAAAATTTTTAAAAAGGAACTGAACAACAATATAAGCCTGGCAGAAATCTGAAATCATTCCAGCCTCAAACTTTAAATCATTTGCCTAGAGAGAACAGCCTTCAGATGACTGTGACTCAGCATTTTATGGTGTCTGAGACATGAAATGAGATAAAGGTCTTGTTCCCTTCATGGCATTAGCTAAATATGGAGCTAAAAATGAAAGAGCTACCTTAAAAACACAAACTCAGTGGCTGAAATGTTAGTGCTCACATGTGATAACAGGGAGGAGAGTATATCCAGTTGAAACACACAGAACTGTTCTAAAATAACTTGTTGACTTAGAAAATTAGCAAATAACAATATTGATCACAATTAATGCTCAGAAATGGAGTAAATATTATAAATAAATGAAAACAAAATTAAAATGTGAACTATGTTGCTGATTTAGAGACAGGTAAAAAATAACTTAGAGCTAAGGGGAGAATTTACGCAGCTATTCTTCACTAAAATATCTAAAACTGAACCAAGTGAGGACTTCTTTCCTCCTGTAAAAAAAAAAAAAGTTGAGTAAAACTGAAACAAAAGAAAAGTCCAGTTCTTTTTTGACTCTTTATGAGCAGAAAGTAAGATAAAATAAGGTAAACTACATAAAGGTTGCAATAAAGAGAGTTTTCAGTTCATATTCTTATAAGGAGCAGGAACTGATGAATGAAGAAGAAAGTATGGTAACTGACAAGTAGGGGTATCTGGAGAGGTGAGATCATGAAAAAGGACTGAGGGGCATTCCACAATGGCAATGGAGGAAGCTGGGGAATCCCGCTCAAGAAACGAGGTATTTAAATGAATAAAAACAATTAATAGACATATGGAAACAGCCTATAGGCAAATGTGCAAAAACCAATTGCTAATATTTGGCTTTCGGTCCAAGTAACTTATTTATTCTTTTAATTCTCAAAGCAAGCCAACGACATACATACTATTAAACCTAACTTTACATGTGAGGAAATAGCCTCAGAAAAATTGCTCAAGGTCACATTGTTAATAAATGCCAGATCCAGGCTACCAACCCACATGATCTAACTCCACCACAACTTTATACTGATTTTTATGAACGTCTCAAAATGTGAAAAGGAAGTGGAAAAACTGAAATTACTGAGGCCTTTATTGCATTCAAAACTAGACCTTATGGGGTACAGAAGAATGAATTTCCCCTAAGTAATCTACAGCCTATTAATGGAGTTCAGACTCACACCAAAATACTACTCAAATTTCACATCAGACACGACTAGGAGAGGCACAACAAGGGTAGTGGAAACCCAAATGAGAAAAGTGGTGTCCACCAGGCTGTGGAATCAAGTAAGACTTCACTGAAAGAACACCATTTGGTAAGATTTGAAGAAAAGGGAAGAGTCAGGTGGAAGGAGTATATCATGCCTTCCCATCAATTACTCGCCAGGGTTTTCAGGATAAATTTCAAACTCCTTGGCAGGGTACTCAAGGCCCTCCACAACTATGGTTGGAGGAATGCCAAGGAAGAGAGATTATTCTGAGATGATTATGCTGGAGTCTTTACTACCAGTTCGCGTTCCAAAGGGTCAGAACATCTTATTTTTGTGCCGCTATAAAGCGTTAGGGAGTTGAAGGCAGGCACTATGGCTAATTCTTTTGTAACCCTCCCCTCCCCTCCCCCAGTCCAGGTGGCTGTACATCACAGCACGTGGTGGGTGCACCGCAAACATTTTCTGAAACGAACGTAGATCAATGGGCATCAATCACCAGGTAACTGTGTGTCCAGCCAGGCTGCCTTACACCCTCTAGAGCTCTGGCGTTGGCTAATTTTAAAGCTATCAAGTTAGAGACTTAAACACGTGACCCAGAGGCAACCGGTCGGCCTTAACTTGGACCCGGACGCCACAAACCAATTGTGAAAGGTCATTAAGGCAATTGTGAAAATCCAAACATGGACAAGAAATTAGATGAAAGACTTAATTTCATTAAATGGGATTATGCCTTAAAAAGCCATGACAGGTATATATACTTAGGAATAAAACGGTTTCCCTTAAAACACTGGAGATTAGGGAATATGGGCGGGAGGAGATAAATAAAACAAAATCGGTAAAATGTAGCTAACTGTTGTACTCTGCTTTGGTGAACATTCGAAAATTCCTTAATACAAAACACACACGACGATAGAGACACAAAGACAGACACACACACACTCTCAGGTGCTGTTTTTCATCTTAACCCCCGAGGGAACCAGACGCAGAGGGTCCACCTGCGGCATCTCGGATTCGGCGGACGACCTCTGGCGGGCCTCCCGCGGGGGCCCGGCCTGGTTTTCTTCCCCGCCGGACGCGAAGGGGACCGAGGGGGTAGCCTCTTTCTTCATCCCCCTCAGCACTCTCCGTAAACGCCTTTCGCAGAGAGCTGAAATTCCTGGAAAGCGCGGGTCACAGCTCTTTCAGTTTCTACGGAGGACCCCGTCCGGAGGACCGGACCCTGAGGAAAAGCCAGCCCACCTCCGGGTCCTTCTCCACCACGACCCCCAATGGCCCCGGCCGAGGGCCTGGGGGCGGACTCCGCGCAGCGACGTCACGGCGCGCCGTGCGCCGGGTCAAAGTTCAGCCCCGCCCCTCTTCCCCCTCGCTGTCTTCCTCGGCCTGCGCTGCCGCCGACGCCGCTGTGGGCCTGGCTGCGCTCCGTCCGCTCCGTCGCCTTCTTCCCTAAGCGCTGCCCGGCCGGCCGCCATGGCAAACGTGGCCGACACCAAGCTGTACGACATCCTGGGCGTCCCGCCCGGCGCCAGCGAGAACGAGCTGAAGAAGGTAGTGGGGAGCGGGACGGCCGGGCAAGGTGTGAGGGGCGCGGGCCTGCTCGGCTGAGGCGGCCAGGCCGCACTACGGGGCTGCCCACGAGCCGGCGCCGGACGCGGCGGGCTCAGGCTGGGGGGCGGCCGCCGCAGCGAGACCGGCCTCGGCTGACCTTGGGCCGTCGGCCCCGCCCGCCTGCAAATGCAGCAAATAAAACCCACCCCTGCGCAAACAAGACGGGAACGCTTCCTTCCTCCCTCCCCCGGCCGGCGCCGGAGGCCGGGCACTCCCGGGAGGCTGCAGCCTGCGCGGCCCTCCCCGCGCGGAGGTCATCACCCTGGAAAAACAGGTTGGACGGAGGCGCACAGCGCATCCCGGCCTCGGGAGAAGTTGTCCGCACCGCGGTCGTCGGCTTCGGAGCCGAGTCCGGCCTGGGTTTAGGGTCCAGCGGGAGGGTTGAGGCCGACCCCGCCGGTTCCTCCGGGCAGTTGGGGATGTTTCCTGGGTGCCGCAGCCTCAGGAGCACCTCCCTCTCTTCCTCCTCCGCCCGCCGACCCGTGGGTCTGTTCGGGTGTGTTGTTCTGCGGGCAGGTAACCTAGTTGTCCCGTACGCGCTTCAGAAGTAAGCCGTGGGTCCCAGCCAAACACCTGAGTGTACACTAAAAATAAATAGAAGGCCTATTGCTCTCTGCAGTGCTGCGAATCTTTGATCTCAGGATTTCAGAGCACTTGCGGCATTTGATTGAGCCCTACACAGTTTTCACCGAGCTTAAAGTATCCAGATTTGTAAGCTGAGAAAAAACGAGACTGCTCCTTAGGCGCTGGGACGAGTAGAGTTGAGAGTAAAATGGACTTCCTGTTACCTTACCGGAAATGCTAGTCTGTATTATATAATTCATGTGTCTGTGAATCAAGACTCCAGTGCTGTGGATCCTAGCCACCTAAATGTATGCAACTGCAGGAAGACCGAAGTCACTCCAATTAACTAATACCCTGATTAATCCGCCACATGAAAATATAAAAGGAGCTTCTCTTGGCTTTTTCCTGATGTTTCAACTAGAGCGAAGGCAGGAGCCATCCTGAGCAGAGGCTCTTACCTTAGCTTAATTTTTAGTTAAAATGTTTCTTAGTTTTAACAAACTTAACGAGCTTTTCTTAGCGTTCATCGAAGTCGTCTTGGTCTGGTTACCGGCCATGAAAGACATTTGACGATAGTGAAAATACGGAATTTTCCGACATTTTCTTTTTGGTTAGTGAGTGGACAGTATTGAGGTGGATAAAGTAGTAAATAATAGTGAGATTTTCTCGGCTTATGAATCCAAATTGTCAAACAATCTCAGTGAATAAAGATGTTTTTGGAAGGTTGTGGTTTTAACATTGCTTCTCAGAAAAATTGATACTTAGTACTCACAAATCTTTAAATCAGATTTTGTATGTAACTTTTTTTTTTTTAATTTTCTTTTGTATTGAAGGCATACAGAAAGTTAGCCAAGGAATACCATCCTGATAAGAATCCAAATGCTGGTGACAAAGTAAGTTATTTGAGACTTTTCCCCATGAGGTTTCAATTTTAAATTGCCCTGCTTGAAAAAAGGAATGTTGTAAGGAAAAGTCTCATCTGTTCCCATAAAGCCAAATTTTTACATGAAGAGTATTTTGGTTTTGTAATGGGAATGCTAATGTTCTGGCCAGTGGTAGGTGGGAGATAAGACCAAAATCAAACCAAAGGTAATTTATAGCTTTTGTTAGAATAATTGGGTCCCAGCTTCCTGTAGCCTTTCCCCCACTCCTCTACTTGAAAATCTAATTGTTTTCCTTGCTGCCTTTTTTTTTTTAAATAATAGTTCAAAGAAATCAGTTTTGCATATGAAGTACTGTCAAATCCTGAGAAACGTGAATTATATGACAGATATGGAGAACAAGGACTTCGGGAAGGTAGCGGTGGAGGTGGTGGCATGGATGATATTTTCTCTCACATTTTTGGTGGGGGATTGTTCGGCTTCATGGGCAATCAGAGTAGAAGTCGAAATGGCAGAAGAAGAGGAGAAGACATGATGCATCCACTTAAGTGAATATCTTTTTTTCTTTTTTAAAAAATGTTAAGTACTGTTTTTTCAAGTAATGTTTAGTAAAGTTAAAGGTATCAAAAAATGTTCTATCTTTTGTCAGAAAAAAAAATCTTCCATTTTCTTACTGTCCTCATTGGATGACTGAATTTGATAATCTGGGTGTTTGTATTTTGCTACAGATCTTAAAGGATGGTTGATGTTTCTACTGAGGAGGAGATGGTTTTGTTATATTGGTCTGAAGCCACTTGTTACTATATAATTTAAAATTTCAATTATGAAGATTACTTTCTTTTAAGTATTTAAATTTTCCAAGTTACTTTTTATTTAAAAACTTACAGAGTGAGTGACTCTGACTGGTTTGTTTACATGTTACAGTCACTCATTACTTGATCCTCAGTGTGAACTCCTAAATTGGTTTCCATGGAGCTTGCTGGCTTCTAGCCTGACATTAACCTGCCAACATATGAATGGTGTCTGACCTTGGTCTCAGACTGTGAACCCATGAGCCCTGTACAATATGAAAATAGCTATTTTACTTTGCAAAGTTTGTGAGGTCTTTTATCCTCTTTTTGTGAACCAATAATGGTTTTACTAACAAATACCAGTGTATATTTAAAATATTTCATATTACCTAATTTATATATTTGAGTAGATTATAAGTGTAAACTTCTACGTTGTTTGAATCTCATTCTTTTTTTTTTAAGATTTTATTTATTTATTTGACAGAGAGAGAGAGAGAGAGAGAGATCACAATTAGGCAGAGAGGCAGGCAGAGAGAGAGGAGGAAGCACACTCCCTGCTGAGCAGGGAGCCCGATGCGGGCCTCGATCCCAGGACCCTGAGACCACGGCCTGAGCGGAAGGCTGAGGCTTTAACCCACTGAGCCACCCAGGCGCCCTGAATCTCATTCTTAAATTTGTTTGTATTTTAAAAGAATTTATCCTCAGAAATAAATTATCAGTTGGATATTATTTCCAAGTACGGTGTGGTTAGTTCTTTTTTTCTTTGATACAGAATATTTAAGAAGTAAATAAGATCAAGAGAGTACTTGCTGTGCCTTAATAAATTCTTAATAGTCACCTTAAAATTTTTTTTAATGTATACAGTAGCTGTTGTTTTCTTTTAGCAGTATTAAAGTTTACCTATTATTACAAGATTTCATTTTGGGTGGCTTTATAATATTCCATTCCACGGTTTATTTAAGCATTCACCTTTTCTAGAGGATGTTGCCACTTTTTTTCCGGAATAAATAGCTGCTTTGAGTATCTTTGTATACAGCTTTGTCTTTTCTTGGTGGAGATTCCCAGGCAGGCATCAGTGTTTTGAGGCTGGTAAATACAACTAAATTGCCTTGTAAAGGATTGTGCCAGTTGACCATCATTGGTGGAGAGTGCCAGCTTTGCCAGACCATTACCCACATTTTTCTTTCATTTCTTTTCATTCACCATGTTGAAGTGCGTGTTTTTCTGGCCTCTTAGGTAGTGGTTTTGCATACTACATGTAATTTAATACATAAGGAGGAAAAGATCTACCTATTTGTTTTCTGTAGATGATTTGGTTAAAGATTGTTATGAGTATAAAAGACAGATGCTACCAGTTGCTTTTGTCTGATTAAGCTGTAGCTATCTCATTATTTGGAAGTGTTGGTAATGTTTTGTCCATAAGTGTTTTATTCTTATACTGCCTAGAACATATAAATTTTAGCTTGAGGTAATGATTTTGGGAAGTTTGAATACTACAAAATAAATAGTATAGGTGCTTTCTTTACTGCTAAAGGCAATTTAAAAACACAATGAGAAGAGTAAAACCACGTTAAAAGCATTGCTTTCAGATCCAAATTAATAGTATTGTTGAGACTTGATATACATAGATTCTTTTGAAGTCAGTTTGGAAATGAATGGTCCCGTAGTTCAAATATGCTATATAAAGGCGAATTGGATTTTATCAGTTATGTATTTTAAATAGGCTTTTAAACTGTCCTTTTTTTTTTTTTCTGATTATAGACCCCTTTGGAAATTTGGTAAAAGTTCTTCAAATGTATAATTTTGACTATAAGTCAGTGGGTCCTTAAGACCTCTTAAACTGGGCACCTGGGTGGCTCACTGGGTTAAAGCCTCTGCCTTTAGCTCAGGTCATGATCTCAGGGTCCTGGGATCGAGGCCGCATCAGGATCCATGCTCAGCAGGGAGCCTGCCTCCTCCCCTCTCTCTGCCTGCCTCTCTGCCTACTTGTGATCTCTCTCTCTCTCTCTCTGTCAAATAAATAAAATCTCTAAAAAAACATTAAAAAAAAAAAGACCTCTTAAACTTCTAGGCTCTCTGTTGAAAACCTGTTCTTTTCCTGCTCTTTGTCACACTGTTGATATGGTCACTTTTGTTTTGTTTTTGAGATATATGCAAGCCAAGTTGCATATAACTCTTATAAGTTGTAATATAATTTTGTCACCTTTCTAAAAATTGTCTTTGGGGGGGCCAGGAAGCAGATCCTTTAGTAGAGCATGGACTCTGGAGCCATGCTGCCTCTGTGATCACGTAAGGCAAGTTAACCTCTGGTCAGTTTTGTTTTGTAAAATGAGGATAATAATTGTAACTAATTCAGAGGGTTGTATTAGATGGAGGCTCCTGCCTGAGGCCAGAAGAAGGTTGTGGTACTTGAGTTTGTTCAGTTATCAGCTCTGTCAGAAAACATAGCATAGCAGATTGTTGGCCTGATTCTATAGGTTGTGGCTTTGAGCACCATATATACTATCCATAATCATAAAATTCTTCTGCTAATTTGAGCCACAAAATAAAACCTTCCATCAGTTGACTTAATGTAAGATGATTTTGAATTCTTTAAAAGGTTATAGTGTAATTTGCTGTATAAGCTGTCATTTATATCTTTAGGAGAATTTGGCAAAATTTGATTGGACCTAATTCTTTTCTCCCCAGAGTGTCTTTAGAAGATCTGTATAATGGCAAGACAACCAAACTACAACTTAGCAAGAATGTACTCTGTAGTGCATGCAGTGGGTAAGTGTGTGTTCAGGTTTATGAAATAAATTTCCATCTGTTCTTTCAGTGGCACATTTAGTCTATACCAGGTAAAAAATTGTTCATGATTTAAACTACCCAACACAGAACATTTTCTGATACATTTGAAAGTTTAAATACTAGTCATCGGAGGTTGAAGATGAAGGTGAAAAGCACATTTCCTATTTGTCATGGCCAATGGAATGGTGTGTGGGCAAAAATCTAATTTATACTTTTGCTTGCTTTAGCCAAGGCGGAAAGTCTGGAGCCGTTCAGAAGTGTAGTGCTTGTCGGGGTCGAGGTGTACGCATCATGATCAGACAGCTGGCTCCAGGAATGGTACAACAGATGCAGTCTGTGTGCTCTGACTGTAATGGAGAAGGTATGCATGCCAGTACTTCTCTGCTTTTATGTTGAAATAGATTGGAAATGCAGGAATTGGAGAGGCTTATAATTTTTCTTTTTAAACAAATTTTAAAAGACAAATGTGAAATTAATTTTTCCGTTATGCATAGGTCGAATGAACACAAATAGTAAATTTGTATTACGTTTAGTGAAATGTTAGCCGCCTTTAGTTCCAAAAGAATGGGCAAAGTTTTTTGTCCCTTTATATTTTTAAAGGTTATATTTGATAAAGAGGGAGACAGCACATTGTTTAGTTATCATTCTGATAAGTGGAGGATTTTACTGTGAGCTTTAGCTAGCTTTTAAGGATAGGTATGGGGATTAAAGCTCTTCTCACAGAAGTAAATACTTTAAGTTTTGAATGGGTTTGAAATATTTAGGCTGAGTGATTTCTGAAACTACTACTCACTTCTGTCCTTGTAATGGTTTATAGCCATAGACAATATGTAACCAAATGGGCATGACTGACTTCCAGTTAAACATTTCTTAGAAAAACAGGGGCATACCCAGTTTGGCCTTTGGTTTTGAGTTTGCCAGACCCTGTTCTAGAGCAGTGCCATCTAATAAAATTTTTCTACAATGATGGAAATGTTCTGTATGTGCAATGTAAAGTATGGTCACCACTAGCCACCTGAGACTATTCAGTATGTGAAATGTAGCTAGTGTGACTGAGCAACTAAATTTTTAATTTTAATTAATTTAAACTTTAAGTAGCCACAGATTGCTGGTGGCTACCATTGGGCAGCACAGTTCTAGAACATCTTTTTCCAAATTGCTCCAGGAAGTGGTGAAATAATGGAGAATCTGCATATTATATTCCCCTCCTGCAAAGTCTCAGTGCACTTTACATTATTAAAGCCTATAACACTTCCCACTATCAAGAAACCAAAGTTTACTGAAATCTTTACCTGTGTACCATTACGAGGAACTGATGTTTTGCAGAATATTCTTTTTGAAACTAGTGTTCTAGAAATAGTCCCTGACGTCATTAATTATACATGTTACCTGAGCATTAAAGTGTGCCAATAATCAGCCAGTAGAAATCAATGCTATTTTTTCACAACGTACTGTGTAGAGTTTCAGTTTTACTTTATTATACCACTAATTAAATGTTTCGGAAGAGCACATAGAAAAGAAGCTATGTTATCCTAAATATGGTATGGGGGTACTCAACGTCAGCTAAAATTAGCCATTTCTTTTCTTTTCTTTTCTTTTTTTTTAAGATTTTATTTATTTATTTGACAGAGAGAGATCCCAAGCAGGCTGAGAGGCAGGCAGAGAAAGAGGAGGAAGCAGGCTCCTCGCCGAGCAGAGAGCCCGATGCGGGCCTCGATCCCAGGACCCTGAGATCGGACCTGAGCTGGAGGCAAAGGCTTTTAACCCACTGAGCCACCTCGGCACCCCAAATTAGCCATTTCTTTATTGTTTTTGGAAATATCTCAGTGATAGTGTACCTAAATAAAAGGAAGATCTGTAATAGGATGTCTGAGCAGGGGTTAGCTTAGGAAATAAATAAAATCCCCTACCCACTATACAAGGTAATAATGAGCCATAAAAGATTTTTAAGTTTTTATTTGGGTTGTCTCTATCAGCAGAGTTAAACTTAAGGTGAAACTAAGGCTGAAGACAAAAGATGAAGTAGCACTTTTAAAAGTTTCAGCATCTGACTACCCATTTTGTTTCCTTGATCCTTAGGCTTTGTTTTAACTGTAGGAAGTGTAGTCAGGAGTCAAAGTATTGTTTAAGATACATTTCATTTCTCATACCTTTCTTCTCTGAAATAGAGGGAACCAGGTAGATGCGTCCTTCAGGTAACCTGTAGTAAGATATAAGTTTCTGTTATTAAAAATGATAATTTAAACAAAACTGCATAGCAGTTAAATCTAAAACATTTATTTAGGGCACCTGGGTGGCTCTGTTGGTTGAGCGACTGCCTTCGGCTCAGGTCATGATCCTGGAGTCCCGGGATCGAGTCCTGTATCAGGCTCCCAGCTCCACGGGAAGTCTGCTTCTCCCTCTGACCTTCTCCTCTCTCATGCGCTCGCTCTCTCTCAAATAAATAAAAATCTGAAAAAAATTAAAAAAAATAAAACATTTATTTAATGAATAAAAACATTATCTAGAGTTCAGTGTAGTACTCTTGCTGGGATTTTGAACGTTCTTTCTTTCTAGGAGAGGTAATTAATGAAAAGGACCGCTGTAAAAAATGTGAAGGGAAGAAGGTGATTAAAGAAGTCAAGATTCTTGAAGTCCATGTAGACAAAGGCATGAAACATGGACAGAGAATTACATTCACTGGGGAAGCAGATCAGGCCCCAGGAGTGGAACCAGGAGACATTGTTCTTTTGCTACAAGAGAAGGAGCATGAGGTAATTTCCTTTTTGTTTGTTTGATTTTTGTTTTGTTCAGAAATGGGTCTCGTGGTCAATATACTGATTGGATCTTTTTGGGTTCTCTGGAACAACATTGAACATAAATGAAGTTAAGTGGTTGGGCTAAGTTTATAAGAACCTACTGTTTAGTAAACCAACAAGGCAGGTGCAGACAGAAGCACTGAAAAGGAGTCTATTTTAGTTCCAGCTCAGCCATTGATTAGCACTATAATCTTAAGTAATCCTGTTGTCTCTATATCCCAGTTTCCTCGTTTATGAAAATAAGGGCATTGGCCCAGATGATCTAAGGCAGCTTATTTTTCACTGTGAAACTTCTTTGGTGGGTGGTGAGTGGTGGATACAACTTTAGTCTTCAGTGCTGCTCTCTTGATTTGTTTTACATACTGGGTTAACCATGTGAGCTTTTCTTAAAAGGTTCTGCAGTTTAAAAAAAAAAAATTATTTGGGGGTGCCTGGGTGGCTCAGTTGGTTGAGTATCTGACTTCAGCTCAAGTCATGATCTTGAGGTCCTGGGATCAAACCCACATTGGGCTTCCTGCTCAGATGGGAGTCTGCTTCTCCCTCTCCCTCTACCCCTCCCCCTGCTCCTGCTTGTGCTCTCACGTACGTGTTCTTTGTCTCAAATAAATAAATAAAATGTTAAAAAAATAAAAATAATTATTTTGGGTTACATATTGTATTTTATGTACAAGGCATAATTAACTGGTCCAACAATGGTCTATTGTATATTTGATTATACTATGGCACATTTTTTTTTAAGATTTTATTTATTTATTTCACAGAGGGAGAGAGATCACAAGGAGGCAGAGAGGCAGGCGGGTGGGGGGGGGAGCAGGCTCCCCGCTGAGCGGGGAGCCCGATGCGGGCCTCGATCCCAGGACCCTGAGATCATGACCTGAGCCGAAAGCAGAGGCTTTAACCCACTGAGCCACCCAGGCGCCCGGCACATTTTTTTTTTTTTAAGATTTTATTCTATTTGACAGAGTGAGAGAGCACAAGCAAGGGTAACAGCAAAGGGCGAGGAAGAACCAGGTTCCCTGCCAAGCAGGGAGCCCAGTGTGTATACTGTGGGCCTTTATTTTTGAAGAGAGTATCTGGAGCTATTCAGGAAACCTCTTTAATAATCATACTCTTTACTATAGAAGTTTTTCACAGTGTTCTGGCATCATACTTGATCACATTTACTTGAGTTTCTCTAAAGGTCCTTACATCACAAGTCAGCACCTTTTTAGTTTGTACTAAAATTGTCTCATTTGATGGTGATTTCTACAAATAAAATAAAATTTGAAAGTCACTTAAAGAATCTAATAGAGAGTAAAGCCATATTGAGATGTAGATTCTGGGAATTTGATTGGTTTGATTAATTTCCTAACTAGATTGTAGCTTGCTCTCCTACGCTAGCCTTTCTCAGGATAAATTTCTTACCTCAGCAAAGCTATAAATTACTGTATGTCCTTTGTGGATATTGCCAAACCTGCAAATAGCAAAGGCTTCTTAGAAGCTTGATAAAAAATAGTAATTCCTAGAATTCTGCCTTAGGGTCTTACAGGTTGAAATATTAAAAACAACAACAACAACAACAAAAACACCTCCATTCATTTATTTATTTATTTGAGAAAGACCGAGAGAGATGGGGCCTCAAGAGGCAGAGGGAGAGAGAATCTCAGGCAAACTCCATGGTCAGTGCAGAACTCAATGTGGGGCTCAATCCCACAACCCTGAGATCAAGACCTGAGCCGAAAGAAAGCAAGAGTCTGACGCTTAACCAACTGAGCCACCCAGGCGCCCTGAAAATGTTAACCTTCTAAGAAAATTTGACTAGTCTCACCCAGTTAATGAAAAAGCTTGTAGTACTTTGTTTGGGGCTTTTTTTTCCCCCTTCACTCCCAACAGTTGTGCTGAAGGAGTTGTCAGACCATGAGGTTGGGGTGGGGGGGGTTGCTATAGCTGAAACGTATAAATCTTCCGATCAAAAAACATTTCAATTTTGAGAGTGCTTTATATCATGTGTGTTCATCTTTCAGTATAGGTGTATGTCTGTTTTGGTGATAATGGCTACTATTGTACATTTGCACAGTGAAGAACCACGGTATCTGGTGATGTTAGTCCCTTCTTTATACTTTGTTTTCCAAAAATTAGTATTATCGCTTTAAGTCTTTTACTGTTTAGTTCTTGGTAGTTCCTCCTTATTAATGTGGTTTTTCAAAAATTCCCTGAATCTGAATTCCTTATTCTCTGTTCAAATTTTAGCATCAAATTTTCTAGCCTACTCACCCCTCTACCAGTTCCCTGCCCGCCAAAACAACCCTGGTATCATCTTCAATTGGAATCACTTTACATTGAGCTCCCTTCTAAGAACATGGTACCTCTTGTTCCCCACTTCTGATGTAGCTTTAACCAAAGGGTATTTGGTTATAGATGGTTCTTGGAACAATAATTTTACAAGATGTTCAGAAACAGTAGCATTTTACAGTTATAAAAACATTGAAACATCCTGTCTTGGGGCGCTTGGGTGGCTCAGTCGTTAAGCATCTGCCTTAAGCTCATCAGGGTCCTTTGATTGAGCCCTACATTGGGCCCTCTCCCACTCCTTCTGCTCTTGTGGTACCTCTCTCTCTGTCTCTCTCTCTCTCTGTCAAATAAATAAATAATAAATAAATAAAATCTTTAACAAAAATCCTGTGTCCTTACTGAATTTAATTTTTCCATCCACTCTGAGAAACACTTGAGTAAATGCACATAGATAATAATATACATTCCGTGTTTCCCAACCTCGGCATACATTAGAATCACCTGGTGTTAAAACTACAGATTTGAGGGGAGGGGGGTGGGAGGGATGGGATGGTTGAGTGATGGGTATTGGAGAGGGTATGTGCTATGGTGAGTGCTGTAAATTGTGTAAGACTGATGAATCACAGACCTCTACCCCTGAAATAAATAATACATTATATGTTAATTTAAAAAAACACTACAGATTGCTGGGCCCCACCTCCATGGTTTCTGATGCAGTAGGTATGGGGTGTGGCCCAAGAATGTGCATTTCTAACAAGTTTCCTGGTGCTGCTGAGGCTGCTGGTCCAGGATCACTGATGAAGATAATGGTTTGAGATTAACTTTCCTTCATGGGTAAATTTAGGAGGATAATTTAGGAAAAGAGGGTATCTTCCAGATTTTCACTTTTCCCTAACTGTACTGGCCAGGATTTCTTTTTCTTTTTAAAAATTTTTTATTTAAATTGAATTTAGTTAACATATACTGTATTATTAGTTTCAGGGGTAGAATTCAGTGATTCATCAGTTGCCTATAATACCCAGTGCTCATTACATCAAGTGCCCTCCTTAATGCCCATCACCCAATTATCCCATCTCCCCTCCAGCAATCCTCAGTTTGTTCCCAGTTGTTGAGTCTCTTATGGTTTGCCTCCCTCTCTATTTTCGTCTTATTTTTGCTTCCCTTCCCCTGGGTTCATCTGATTTGTTCTTTGGAGGAGAGGCTATTGTGTATGGAAAAAAATCTATGTGAGACCTTTCATTGCAATTTTATTCCATCTTAAATTTCAAAAGCTAAGTACAGATATGTGTAAATTCTAATAAGCAAAAATTATAAGTCAGGTATGTGTGAAATTGGATGTATTTTTCTTCCACATTGAAAGCTTAGAAACATATTTGACATTTATTGAGTTATCTTTGCATTACTTAGGCCATAGGCTAATAGTGTAGTCACTGTTAGCACTGCTATTTGATTTATATTCATCTAAGCAAATTTTGAATTTTAGGTGAGGTAAAACTTGTACATGTGTAAAGCATGATATTGAGCACATTTCGTGGCTGAGCATTACTGGTTAAGCTTTTTATGTTGAACTTGGGCTCTCCCCTTCCCCTGTTACGATCATGTCTGGGGAGCACTCCCAAGGTGAATCTGTTCTACAGAATCCTGCTTGACTGTCCACACCTTTTTTTGCTCAGGCATGGTCAGGAAATGAGCTACAATTGCAGAATATCCTTGGTTCTGGTTTTTGGAGCCTCAGCTATGCTTTATGAGCCAGTTTTCTCAATTCCCATGCTTCTCTTTTTTTTAAAGATTTTGTATATTTATTAGAGAGCAGGAGCCCAGTGGTGGGTGCGGGGAGGTGTGGGCAAAGGAGGAGAAACAGGCTCTTCATTAAGCAGGGAGCCCAACTCAGGGTTTGATCCCAGGACCCTGGGATCAGGACCTGAGCCAAAGGTGGACACTTAACTGACTGAGCCACCCACGTGCCCCTCCAGTGCTTTTCTGATGTTTCTAGCATATTACAGAGAATAGCTTGGTTTCCTTATACAAATTTACGGAATTAGGGATGGTGACTGGCTTTTACAATGAATGGTAGAATGAAGGTTTTGTGTGGGGTTTTTTTTTTAAGATTTTATTTATTTATTTGACAGAAAAAGAGTGAGAGAGGGAACATAAGCAGGGGAAGTGGGAGAGGGAGACACAGGCTTCCCGCTGAGCAGGGAGCCCCATGTGGGGCTCAGTCCCAGGACCCTGGGATCATGACCTGAGCCGAAGGGAGATGCTTAATGACTGAGCTGCCCAGGCGCCCCTAGAATGAAGGTTTTGAAATTGTTTCAAGGAACACAGCACAATAGGGTATGGCGCCATAATTTTTTTTTAATGTGTTTTGTGTGCTTTATTTTTAGGTGTTCCAGAGAGATGGGAATGATTTGCACATGACATATAAGATAGGACTTGTTGAAGCTCTGTGTGGATTTCAGTTCACATTTAAGCACCTTGATGGACGTCAGATTGTGGTGAAATACCCCCCTGGAAAAGTAATTGAACCAGGTAAGTCTTGATTTTTGTCTGATCCAGGATTCCATGTGGGGTTTTTTGTTTTGTTTTGTTTTTTGTAGTAGGTGACTTTCAAAAAAATTATTAAGCCACTTTCTTCTTGGATAAAATTCTAATAGTTTCCTTTTTACTTACTCAAATAATAGGTTGTGTCCGTGTAGTTCGAGGGGAAGGAATGCCACAGTATCGTAATCCTTTTGAAAAAGGTGATCTTTACATAAAGTTTGATGTGCAGTTTCCTGAAAACAACTGGATCAACCCAGACAAGCTTTCTGTAAGTGTTCTCTCTATATATAAGCAACAAATTATTTGAAGTTTAATAATGAGGTGTTTCTTTGTCACCTTTGATTTGTTTCTGGTGCTAAAATTAGAACCTGTAATTTATAAAATTTTGGTTTTTTAACATATGAGTGATTGTTGGGCCCACCTGGTGATTATTAAAGGCACGGCTTGGGGCACCTGGGTGGCTCAGTCAGTTAAGCATCCAGCTCTGTTTCAGCCCAGGCTGTGATCAAGCCCCATGTTACGCTCCTCACTGGATGTGGAACCCACTTAAGATTCTCTTTCTTCCTCTCCTCCCACCCACACTCTTTCTCTCTCTCTTTAAAAAAAAAAAAAGGTATTGCTGGTGTAAATGTTGATGGTGCCAAGCAGGAAATAGTAAAGAATTAAAGCAGAGTGGATGTAAGTTTGTGGGAGGATTGGGACACCCTGGACACCAGATCCCTCACCTGAAGATGCAGCCTCCCAGCTTAGCATTAGTTGTTCCATGCAGGAAGGCGTGTCTTAGGTAAAATTCTCCAGTGTTTAAATGTTAGCAACTAATTCTGGTTTTTGTTTTCTAAGCAGTAGTTGGGGTGTACAAAAGATGTCTACACATTTGAACTGTGGGTCATCAGTTGGTCATCTTTGGCTTAAAGTACACTAGATTTATCTATTTGAACTCTCAAAGAAGCATATATCTTGGATTGTATCCAGAAGGAAGGTCATGATAGCTCACAAACTAACCTCTTTGTTTTGTTTTGATTTTCATGAAGGAACTAGAAGATCTTCTGCCATCTAGACCAGAAGTTCCAAACATAATTGGAGAGACAGAGGAGGTAGAGCTTCAAGAATTTGATAGCACTCGGGGCTCGGGAGGTGGTCAGAGGCGTGAAGCCTATAATGATAGCTCTGATGAAGAAAGCAGCAGCCATCATGGACCAGGAGTGCAATGTGCCCATCAGTAAACTGCAAACAAATTGCACAAGTGGATTTTCTTTCCACATTTGCCCGGTTTGCTTTCAGCGATCCAGCTGGAGCATCTGGTCAGTCCAGATGAACTGATGGACATCTGTTGGTCTATGTGTAACTTTTAAAATTGGTATAGTATCTACAGAGTGTATAATTTAAACTAACCACAAAGCTTTACATCTTCATTTTGACTGTTCTGTAGCAGAATAAAGCACTTGAAAGGAAACAAGACTCCCTTTCACACATGGGTTATAAGTTTCAGTCCTGGTATCTGTGCTTGATTTTTATCAGTTTTGTGTAGATTTTATGTTTCATATTTTAAATCCAAATCCCACATTGTAAAGTTTGTGTACAATTTGTCCTGAAGCTTTGTGTTTGGCTGCACCTGCGTAAGCTGCTACAAATAGAATAAAGAATTTCATAGCCTGTATCTATCATTTAGATGCATGGAAAAATGGGCTTTGCACACAATGGGTTTGGAGCTGACTGGGAACAATGGAAAAAAAAATAACAGCTGTGGTTGTAAAGTCCCCCCCCCCTTTTTTTTTACCATCTTGTGAAAGGTTTCTGAAACTCGATAATAAAAAGCAGTTGGTATAAATTATTCTTTGTGTCACATTTTTAGAAGGAAGAACATACTTTGAACTGTAAAATGTATCCTTAAACTGGAGAATGTATCCTTCATTTTGGTTCTTAAGCAGCCCTTAAAAACCCATTGGCCTGAAGCTTATGCCTCAGGTATGTGCCCATTTTATAGTTTTAAAAGGTAAAAAGAAAGTTCGGTATGTTGGTAGAAACAGGCTTTGTTGGCTTCAATTGATGCTTTGTACAGTCAAGGACATCTGAGTTATGTAACTCATAAGTTATGATCTTGGCCGTTGGGGCCAGGTTAACCTAACCTCTGTATCTCCCTACCACCACCCCCTTTTAAAAATAAGGTAACAGCAAATCAATATTAGAACCATGTCTGCATAGAACCTGTTAAAATGCTCTGTTTTCATTAAATGTTAAGTTAAAGATTCTCTGTCTCCATTAAGTTGAATATTTGAGATTGGGGGAAGCATTGATTACTAATGTTTTATAGAAAAGTAAGACTCTTAGGCTGGTATGAGAAAAATCAGGTAAAACTACTATGAAGAGGATGTTGTGTTGCTCTTTCCATCTTCTATTACCTTCTTTTCATTCCCAGAGTAGATATTTTTAGAGCACACTTTAATTTGAGGGAAAAGAGACATTCGTTGTACATTTACATTTGTAAAAGAACAAATAGGGAAAAGTGAAAACTAAAATTTAAAAATGTATTATGCCATCCCTGAGCCTCAACACAGTACTTGTAGTTTATTTCTAGGTCTACCTTAACCTGAATGGGGGGGGCAGTAGTGGGGAGTGGGAAGGGTCCTGGCATTAATCAAGACCTGTGAGGTTTAAATTATTGCCCTATCCTCTCTACCTCCATTGTACAAAAAATATTTTACAACCAGCCTGGGCAAGATTCAACAGCATAGTAGTTTTGTATCCAAGGTTACTTCCCCACAACCACTTTAAGGGTAAGAAATGCAGTGACAATATAAAGTTTGTAGCCTTTCCAATAAAGGTTTATAAAACATTAGAGTTGTTCAGTGTAGTCTTTGTTTTAATTCTTCTACCCAGGTTTTTTTGGCCGTAGCGAAAACCACGTGGAAGGAAAATCCAACCTTGTTAAGATCTGTTATGCACTAGGTCGTGCTCTGCTTTGTAGGGCACCTGTATACAGAATAAGCATGTATAGTATCAACATTACAAAGAATCTTTTTAACAATTTTACTGAAATAACTCCTATGCCATTAAATCTACCTTTTAAAAAGTGGTTTACAACTCAGTGGTTTCCAGTATATTTACAGAGTTTGCAACCGTCACCACTATCTAATTCCAGAACATTTTCATCACACCAGATGAAAAAACCCAGATCCATTAACATTCACCCACCATTCCATTCCCCAGCTTCTAGTACAATCACTAAACTAGTTTCATTTTGTATAAAATGGACTCATAACAACGTGGCCTTTTGTAAGCTGTTCATTTAGTATGTTTTCAAGGTTTATCCCTGTCATAGTATGGATCAGTACTTTGTTTTTATTGACAAGTAATCTGTTGTGTAGCTAGCAACACCATGCATTTGTTGACCCATCCATCAGTTGATGGACATTTGGGACTTTTCCCATTTGAATAATGCTACTATGAGCATTCATGTGTAAATTTTGTGTGGACATATTTACAATTCTTTTAGATCTGTACCAGGAGTGGAATTGCTGGGTCACATGATAAGTGTTTAATCTTTTGAAAAACTGCCAAACTTTTTCAAAAAGTCTGCATCGTTTTAAGTCCTACCGGCAATGTATGAAATTTCAATTTTTCCACTTTAACGGCCAACGTTTGTTAGTACTTGTCATCCTAGTGGGTAATGAAGCAGTTTTTATTTTCATTTGTCCAGTGTCTCATAATGTTAGTCATCTTTTCATGTGCTTACTGGCTTATTTGTGTATCTTTGAAGAAATGTATTCAAATCCTTTGCCACACCATACTTTATTCAGATTTTCCTAGTTTTTATCTTTTTCTGTTCCAGGATATCCTATTATATTTAGTCATACCTGCAAAGGCTCTTCTGCTGTGACAGTCCTCACACTTGCTTTGTTTTTGATGACCTACACAGTTTTGAGGAATATGGGTCAGCTATTTTGCAGAATGTCCCTTGATTATATGTGTAAGGTTTCTCACAGCACTAGTTGCAGGAATGAATCATTATAATGTTGAAAAACCTGTTTCCTCTGCTCAGTGTAACACTTCTGACACTACCTGGAGTTACCACAGACCCCACAGGTTAAGGGCTCAGTCCCACAAGACCACCTGACTTCAGGTGTCAGGCACAAGTCCCAGGTTGTCGACTACACTCTGACCAAGTGCGCATCAGCAGTACCCACAATCCCATCTTCAGGTTCGACAATTTGCTAGAATGGCTCACAGAACTCAGGAAAACATTACTTAATAGATTGCCAGTTTATCATAAAGGATACAACGCAGGAACACCAAAAGGGAGGAGATGCCCAGGGCAAGGGATGTGGAATTTCCATGCCTCTGAGCACACCCCTCTCCCAGCACCTTGTTTGCCAATCTGAAGCTCTCTGGACCCTGTCCTTCAGGGTTTCTATGGAGGTTCCATTCATAGACAAAACTGATTAAATTCATCAGCCATTTGTAGGTTTATTTTGGTTTTGGTTTTGGTTTCTTTGTCCCATTAACCTTTGTTTTAATGGGTCTCAAAATTCAGTGACAGATTTTGGCCAAGTAGTTTCCCTTAAAAAGTACTGATTTTAGGGTGCCTGGGTGGCTCAGTGGGTTAAAGCCTCTGCCTTCGGCTCAGGTCATGATCTCAGGGTCCTGGGATCAAGGCTCGCATCCGGCTCCCTGCTCAGCGGGGAGCCTGCTTCCTCCTCTCTCTGCCTGCCTCTCTGCCTACTTGTAATCTCTCTCTGTCAAATAAATAAAATCTTTAAAAAACAAAAAAACATTGTCCTGGTTTTACAATGCATTATCATTAACCAGTCTTTTACTATTAAATGGTGTCATCAAAGCAGTGGACAAGAAGGCAACTGGAGCTGGCAAGGTCACCAACTATGCCAGAAAGCTCAGAAGCCGAAATGAATGTTATCCCCAATACCTGCCACCCCAGTATTAAACCAGTGGTGGAAGAATGGTCTTAGAACTGTTTGTGTCCTTGACCGTTTGTGATTGAAATTCTTCTTAGCCTCTCTCACCTGCTGGAGGTCTGGATGGTGACGCTGAAAGTTCCAACCCTCTAATCACATGGTTGGTTCCTCTGGTAACCAGCTTCCATTCTTCAAGACTCATCTCATTAGCATAAAATCAGGTATCGTTGAAAAGATCTTGTTATGAATAAAAAAGACACTCCTCCCACCCCTATCAGGAAATTCCAAGGTTTTTAAGAGGTCTGTGTAGGGAACCAGGAATAATGTGTATTTCTTCTATCACAATATCACAGTGTTATCTCAGTGAAACACTGCAGAACACACTGCTGCAAGTTAAAACTCTGTCAAGGCACATGCATAGAACTTGTTTCTAAATGGCTGACTTGCACGAGTCAGTCCGGTGTTATTTTAGTGAAACACTGAGAAAGCTTGCTCCCACCATTTGCCTACCATTTGCTTAGTCGTTGAATTCCTCGATGATACATGGATGGTGATGGCAGAATTGTAAACCCATGCCCAGGTGGCAAACAAGTTATCAACTAGTGTACAGTGCGAAGAATAGTTCCTTTCAATTTTACAGATTTCATTTCCAAAGTGACTTAGGTTAGTAACTTCACCCCCTTCAGAGAAATTGTTAATATGTTGTAATATAGTTAGATTGTGTTGCTTATTCTGCATTTCATTCTAGGAACCACCCCCACCACCTCTAAGTGTTGTTTTAAAATCTGCATACATTGAGGGTCACTGTGCTATAAAGTTCACGGTGTTTTGACAAATGCATAGTGTCATGTATCTACTATTACAGTGTCATATGGAATAGTTTCACCACTCTAAAAAAGCCCTATTGTTCACCAGTTCAACCCCCCCTTCCTGAACCCATGGTGACCTCTTCTTACTATTTCTCACTCTTCCAGAATTTCATATAATTAGAGTGATGTAGTTAGCATGTAACCTTTTTAGGCTGGCTTTCACTTAGCAATATGCATTTAAGATTCACCTATATCGGGCGCCTGGGTGGCTCAGTGGGTTAAAGCCTCTGCTTTCGGCTCAGGTCATGATCTCAGGGTCCTGGGATCGAGGCCCGCATCGGGTTCTCTGCTCGGCAGGGAGCCTGCTTCCTCCTCTCTCTGCCTACTTGTAATCTCTCTCTGTCAAATAAATAAATAAAAAATCTTTAAAAAAAAAAAAAAAAGATTCACCTATATCTTTTTGTAGCTTGATAACTCATTTCTTGTCATTGCTGACTAATATTCTTTGTTTGGATGTACCACAGTTTATCTTTTTTTTTTTTTAAGATTTTATTTATTTGAGAGAGAAAACAAGTGGAGGGGAGTGGCAGAGGGAGAGGGAGAAACAGATTCCCCACCGAGCAGGGAACCCGACACAGGGCTCCATCCCAGGACCTGAGCCAAAGGCAGGCACTTAACCAATTGAGCCACTGAGGCACCCCTACAGTTTATCTTTTATCAAGATTTTCGATTTACAATTTTTTTTGCCATTTTGTGGATTGTCTTCACTTTCTTGATAGTGTCCTTTGAAGCACAAAGATTCTTAATATTTAAGTCCAATTTATCTATTTTTTTTTCTTTTGTTACTGTGCTTTTTGATGTTATATAAAGAATTCTAACTAATATGTATAACACTGGGATGGAACCTTCAGTGTTTATTTTGGTACAGTAGCTGCTTTTTTGCATACAATAATCATCTGGTTCTGGGGAGTGGGAAGGACACTGTGGATCCTACCTGGTAACTGATATTTTACATGGGAAGCCCACAAGAAGTTACTGTTAACAATTTTATCAATTAGGTCTTATTTATTTTGCTGGAAGTACTAATTATACTGACTCATTTTCTTGCCTCTCCTTGCCAACCCATTTACTTATGCCACACAGAGTAAGGTAGATCCATAAACCCAGAAGCCTTTTTTGGCTTGCTACTTTGCAAGTCTTATGTTCTTTTGGTTTCAAGTAAACATATTTTATATTAATATAAATAGCTGGAGTTTGATTACAAAGAGATGCATGTAATTTAATAATTACTCTGAAAATCTTATGATTAATTCATCCCCAGTTGCAAGGATTTGATAAAATTCTGAAGCCCACATAATCTGGTGCAGACTTCTAGAGAATGTTAGTATAATTCCTGTTTGTTTTTAATTTCTGAAAGTTCAGTTAAATCTCTTGTCAAAGTGAACCAATTGCCAGTACCACCATAAGTCAAGCTAAAGAAAAGGATCTGAGGAAGCTCTTTAAAAGTGGTAGGTTGAGGACCTTCATTGGTGATGTATTTTACCCATCTATGGGAGGTAATCCCCTCTTGTGATCTACAAATTATTTTCTGTTAGGCAGCACATGGTCATTAAAAAATGAGATTTGAAAAAAATGAATAATCCCTTCTCAAATTCCGTACTAATGAGACTATAAATACAAACAGATTGGTGTTTATTCTTTAAGATTTTTTTAATGCATATAGAACCAAACCTCCCATCTTTAGTCCTCTTCCCAGATGCACTTTTACCATTTACTCATGACTGTGTATGTGAAAATGGGATATAATTTATTTAACAACTTTTTTTTTAAGATTTTATTTATTTATTTGACAGAGAGAGA
This sequence comes from Ailurus styani, assembly GCA_002007465.1. Lineage (NCBI taxonomy): Eukaryota > Metazoa > Chordata > Mammalia > Carnivora > Ailuridae > Ailurus > Ailurus styani. The sequence goes on from LNAC01000570.1 coordinate 516,153, forward strand.
GAGAGAGACAGAGAGAGATCACAAGTAGGTAGAGAGGCAGGCAGAGAAAGAAGAGGAAGCAGGCTCCCTGCCGAGCAGAGAGCCCGATGTGGGCCTCGATCCCAGGACCCTGAGATCATGACCTGAGCTGAAGGCAGAGGCTTTAACCCACTGAACCACCCAGGCGCCCAATTTAACAACTTTTCTTTGGTCGTTTTATTCATGTGCCATATTTGCATACTGGTACATAATGATTTATGTCTTCTTTTCTTTTTCTTTTTTTTAAAAGATTTTTATTATTTATTTATATTATATTAATATATATTAATATATTTTATAATATATTTTATTATTTATTTGACACAGAGAGAGAGAGATTACAAGTAGGCAGAGAGAGAGGCAGGCAGAGAGACAAGGAGAGGAGGAAGCAGGCTCCTTGCTGAGCAGAGAGCCCGATGCGGGCCTCGATCCCAGGATGCTGAGATCATGACCTGAGCCGAAAGCAGAGGAATGTCTTCTTTTCAATGACCTCACAGTTCTAATGTTTGGATGAACCATCATCTAATCTTCTATTGGTAATGTTGACCTTAAAAATAAATAGCCAGTTATTTTTATTTTACCAACAAATTAAGTTTATTTGGGAAATAGCAGAACAGTTGCAATTCGTGACATACAACAATGGCAAACCATAGGCAAGTCTGGACAATAAAGGAGAGAAATATGACTTTTTAGAGAAAAATGAGGAAGCTAAAAGGGGTTGCTTTGAAAGAAAGTCTATTGGAGGAAAGCAAGAGTTCAGGGTGGTGATGATTTCTCATTGGCTGACTTGTGACAGTTTCTCACTAGTTGGGCTGTTGCTGGGCAAGGAGATGACCTTCCACCCTCTTGCTGGGGAAGTAAGGTGAACTTCTTGCTCAGGAATGTGAAATAAACTGTAACAGAAGTTTGTTTGTGAGAGCTCCTCCTTCAGGGTTTCCCAACTCCATTCTATTTTTTTTAAGCTTATTTATTTATTTTTAAGTAATCTCTACACCCAGTGTGGGGCTTGAACTCATAACCATGAGATCAAGAGTTGCTCGCTCTTTCAACTGAGCCAGCCAGGCCTCCTTCCCAGACTCCATTCTAAATGAGGTTTTCCCTGCATTAATTTTCACAATAGATATTTAGGTTGCTTCTGAGTATTTCTTATTACAAACAATCATATGGATAATAACTTCATAAATATGTCTTTGTGCATTTGTACACAGAGCACAGATTACAAAGTTAAGCTTCTAAAGCATAGAACACTGGCACATAGTAGAACCTAAATAAATATTTATTGAATGAAAGGAGTGCCTCTTGATCTTTGAACTTAATCTAAAATCTGGAAGATATGAAATAATGACCTAGATCTGAAAGAGGACTCTAGAAAAAAAATATATCCCTGTTAGAATTGGAGGATAGAGCCCAAATGAGTTTCTCAACTTCTTCAGTACCAAAGATCTCATGCTAAATATTTTGTTTGCCAAATAAGTTATGATTACTTACTTTTTACTTTATTAAGTCACAATTTTCAGTCCTGAAAGCTATGAGGTAACTCCCTGTAGAACCAAAATCCATAAAATGGGTATCTATATTTAAAGTATACTTAAACTTGGAAGACACAAGATTCAGTCAGGAGAATGCCTGGAAATGCCACTTCTTGAGACACTATAGGTACTCTTTCAGGGAAACACCCACCCACCAAGCCTTATGTACTAATCCTGATATCACGGGGAATTGGGCTTCCCTTGTGACTATTGATTTAAGCTAGACTCAAGTCTCCAAAGTTTTGGGCTTGCTTAGGCATCTAAAGGCAGATTGAGGATTGAGCTATTTCTTTGAAGGCATAGTTGAGACCTTGCCCCCAGTGCTCTCAATGACCAAGCTCTTCAAACAAGCCTGTCAATATGGGTTGTAGTGGCATGACAGACATGGTGACACTTCATCCCATTCTCTTTCTCACCACTTTGGTCCAGGGATGTCTTTCTTTTATGGACTTTTTTTTTTTTAATTATGTATTTGGGAGAGAGCATGAGAGCTCATAAGCAGGGGGAGCAGCAGAGGGAGAGTAAGAAACAGACTCCCCACTGAGCAGGGAGCCTGATGCAGGGCTTGATCCCAGGACCCTGAGATCATGAGCTGAGCTGAAGGCAGATGGTTAACTGACTGAGCCACCCAGGTGTCCTGGTCTAGGGATGTCTTGTAGCTAAAACGCCTTAGATTTTAGGTCCTCTCTGGCTTGATCCTGGACAGTTGGTAGCTGGGTACCCAGAAAGACAGGCAGTGTTGGATCTTCCCTGAGTATCCCAACAATCTAGAGATGTCTACTGTAGTGGCCTCATTACAGGAATTTATGCTTTGGATGCTTCCTTTCTTGCTATCAAAGAGAAGAGATTCACTTATAGGTTAGGCTCCTGTCACACCTTATGTTTCAGAGATGAGAAAGACCCAAGACTTCAAGGATGGAGAAGCTGTGCTCCGCTGACCAGCTCTGCCATCTCCTTTAGAAACCTTCTGACTCCTTATTATTAGAATAACTTTGGTCTCAAAGAGTTTGTCCACCGAGTTTCCTTGTCCTTTCCTATATTTACTCACAGAGGACTAATGACTACACTGTTCAACACAAGATTCCTCAAATTATTTAATACTTAGTCCACATAAAATCCTTAGAATGCTTTTGCCAATGGTGTACATGTTTACCTGACCGAAACATTTCAAAACAGGAGAGTATAATGGCTGATTAACGTTCTGCTAAGTATCAGTACATACTTACATCTAAAATATTTTGACTGCAATTAACAAAGACACACCAGTCATAAGAAGCAGTGAGGCCCCTGTGGAGGGGGAATAGTCCATAATAATCATATCATTGAAATTCCAAGAGTCTTGACCCATGGACAATCATGGTTCCAGCGGTCTGCCTAAGAAATTAGAGCTGGCACCAAAAAAATCAGCTTATTAAGAAGTAAAACCTCAGCACATAGGCTCCCCAGCTTGCAGTCTACCCTTCTTTAAGGTCCTGAGTTTGAATTTCTGATATAGTAAACCCAAGAGAGAAAGGACCTCTCTTTGTTCTATCCACGTAGACTGGATCCCTAGCCCAGCTAGTCAACATCGTTTTCCTGTGTTTGCTTGAAGAGGACAGAAAATGAAGACTATGTCAGGAGCATTAAAGGCTTATAATGGGCATTTTCTATATTTTGGGTACTTTCTTTCTATTGCCTCTGGGTACTCACACTCTGGTTTTCCCCTAAAACAAGTGGTCAGCAAAGTACAGCCCATGGGTTATATCTAACCTACCATCTGTTTTTGTAAATAAATTTTACTGGAATGCAGCCATACTCATTCTTTTACATATTTTATATGGTGCTTTTCTGCTACAATAGCAGGGTTGAGCGGTCACGACAGAGACCATATAGTCTATAAAGGCTAAGATATTTACTATCTGACCCTATGCAGGAAAAGTTAGCCTACTTCTGGTCCAATAGACCACTAACTTACTAAGTCTCAGTTCTTGTAATTAGAGCCCATTTGGGTTGGGTTTTTTGTCACTTGGCAGCCAGTTGAGTCCTACTTGACATAGGGGTGGCCCAGCACAAATCTATCTCCTGACAGAGCCTAAAACACATGACCAGAGCAGCAATGGTCCTTTCATATCAAAGATGGATGGGAACTATGCTCCTTTGACCAGAAGCTGTCACTTGTTTTCCATCAACAGGATCAAATATTTGAAACTGGTTTCCCCCGAAATCCCAGGGGGTGATGCCTCATTGACATATGTATGTATGTCGATGTATGTATATGTGTATGTGTGTGTGTAGACACACACACACACACACCCCTTTGTACCACACAGTATAAATGGACACACATAAATACATATATATTTGGTGAGAGAGCAATAGTGCTGTGGAGGAACAGGTTTAACAAGATGGAAGCTTGCTGCCTCCACATCCCAGGGTGTGGGTGGTGTCATAACAGCCAACCAACATCATGGAATGATTGGTACATGCCAGTGTTTTCATATGTTACGCCATATGAAACCCACACCAATCCTATAAGGTAGAAATTATTATTGCCCCAGTTTACAGATAAGGAAACTGAATCTCAGAGATATTAAGGAATTTCATAAAGGTTACATAGCCAATAAGTGATGAAGAGGGGATTCTAATTCAAGTTCAAACTCCAAGGACTTGCTCTTCAATCTGATGCTATACAACCAAGTCAGCAACCCCATAAAAGCAGCAACTCTTTTTCCACACTGCCAGCAAAAGTCCCTAGTGGGGTGTTCATTGTCTTATGTGGGTCATACGCCACCCTTGAGCCCATGTCCGGGGGCAGGGTTGCTGGGCCTGGGTTCCATGCCCAACCGTGAGCCTGAGACAGGGCCATGCTCACCTAAATTACATGACCCAGACAATGCCAGTGCCAGCATTTCCATATAGAAAGAATGGAACATGATAGCATTTTATTTTATGGGTTTGGGAAACATTGATTGTCCACATTTGTTGGGGGTGGGTAAGGAGTCGGTGTTGCCTCTGCTCCTGGCCTTGGTGCTTCTGTCCTTTTCCACTGTCATATTTGACCAGCTGAGATGTTGAGAAGTCATTCCTAGACCACCTTTTCTGACAGAGAAATGTGTATCTATCAGGGGTAGGACTTGTAGGCAGCACCTGGGCCTGAGACACCTGAATTAGGGTCTCCACAATCTCTGAGCAAAGTCAGGTGTGAAACATCAGTTCCCCCCCCCTTTTTTTTTAAGATTTTATTTTTAAGCAATCTCTATACCCAATGTGGGGCTCAAACCCGCAAGCCCAAGATTAAGAGTCGCATGCTCCAGCAACTAAGCCAGTCAGGCGTCTCTCAGTTTCCTTCTGATCAAGCCCTCAAAGACAGGCAAAATGTCAAAATAACCACAAGGCTTATAAGAATGTACAGGAATGTACCAGAAAGAATCATCTGTAGGGTAAAACCAATTAAGTAATAAGGAAGGAAACAAGTTCACCTTTCACTAGATTCTGGTATTCATGTCCACCCCACCCACCACCCATCTCATCCCCTCAATACACAGGATCTCCAAATCAATAGAGTTATATCACTGACATATGTCCAGGGCCACTGTTAAGAGTTAATGGGTACCAGGCATCATTTGGGTGCCTTGACACATTTTTTTTTTAACAATTTTATTTATTTGTTTGACAGAGAGAGAGAGAGAGAGAGAGAACAAACAGGGGGAGCTGCAGGCAGAGGGAGAGGGAGAAGCAGACTCTCCACTGAGCAGAGAGCCCACTGTTTGCGTGGATTCCAGGACCACGGACCACGGGATCATGACCTGAGCCAAATCTTAGCTTAACTGGCTGAGCCACCCAGGCACCCCTTGACACTTTCCTACCTTCCTTCCTTCCTTCCTTCCTTCCTTCCTTCCTTCCTTCCTTCCTTCCTTCCTTTAAGATTTTATTTATTTATATGACAGAGAGAGACAGTGAGAGAGGGAACACAAGCAAGGGGAGAGGGAGAGGAAGAAGCAGGCTCCCCGCTGAGCAGGGAGCCTGATTCGGGGCTTGATCCCACCACCCTAGGATCATGACCCGAGCCAAAGGCAGTTGCTTAATGACTGAGCCACCCAGGCCCCCCCCCACTTGACATTTTCATCTCACAAAGCTGAAGTGGGAAGTTGGAGATGGGCTCAGCTGCTTAGTTTGAGGGTAGGGTTTGCTTTAAAAAAAACTGAAAAACAAAACAAAACAAAAACCAATGCCTGTGGGGATCCTGTAGATGACCAGCTCCCCCTGGTGCTTAAACATTTTTTTCCAGCTGGAAATCCCTGTTGAGACCTTTATCTTAGGGAAATAAATGATGGCTGATTCAATACAAGAATGTTCCCTGAAAAAAAAGAAAAAAAAAGAATGTTCCCTGAAAGATCATTTATGATTGTGAGAAACTGGAAATTACCTGAAAATGCCCCATTAAATGTTGTTACATCCATTCAGTGCATCATATGTACTTGTTAAAACACTGTTTTAAAAAATGTTTTATGACATCATGTTAATTATATTAGAAAATGCCTTCAATGTGGTACTGTTTTAAAAATATATGCCCGCATAAGTGTTCTGACAGGAGGTACACAAAGGTGAAAATGATGGGGTTTTTTGTGTTTCACATTTATGTATGTTTAAAACGTTTTTATTATGAAAATATACACCCAAATAGAATTATATAATGAACCGCTCTGCATCCATTGTCCCAATTCATTCATTATCAACTTTTGACTGACCTTGCTTCAACTATTCTTTTTTTACAAATTCACCTCTCTCATGAAGTATTTTTTTTTTAAGATTTTATTTATTTATTTGACACAGAGAGAGAGATTACAAGTAGACAGAGAGGCAGGCAGAGAGAGGGAGAGGAGGAAGCAGGCTCCCTGCTGAGCAGAGAGCCCGATGCGGGCCTCGATCCCAGGACGCTGAGATCATGACCTGAGCCGAAAGCAGAGGCTTTAACCCACTGAGCCACCCAGGCGCCCTCTCATAAAGTATTTTAAAGCAAATAAATATCAGATATCTCCGGTTTTGTTTTTGTTTTTGTTTGTTTTAATAATTACAGTTTTTGGAGAATTAGACTCTGTGTTTCAAGTTAGAGAATGGACTTCCTGACTCATCCAAAGACCAGGGGTTTGCAGACTTACTTAAGAGTAAGGCAGCTCCCTTTCCTGGGGGAGGGAAGAATATTCCCAGGGAAGAATATAGACAAAGTGAGTCTGAGTAGACAACACTATCCATCACCATACTATGTAAGGCAATTGCAATTGCTACTTCCAGTTAATAGTGTATCTTGAATGACTTTTCATGTCAGTAGATACAGATATACTCATCTGGATTACCAGCTATATGGTATTCCTATACTCCTTTGAAGAGATACATGAGTTCCTTATTAATGGATATTTAGGTCTTCCCACCCCCTTTTCTATGGCCCACAATGCTGCCTAGAACATCCCTATACATGTATCTTTCACTTGTGAGAAAATGTTCTAGGATAAATTCCTGCAGGTAGAATTTTTAGATCAAAGGACATATGTATCCCCCCTGCCCCAATTAAGTCTGTTGAGTTATAATTTACATACAGTGAAATACACACAAGTCATAAGTGGACAGTTCTGTATGTTCTAGACACATGAATACACCAGTGTAACTCACGGCCCTATGAAGACATAGAATAGGGCACCTGGGTGGCTCAGTGGGTTAAGCCTCTGCTTTCAGCTCAGGTTATGATCTCAGGGTCCTGGGATCGAGGCCCGCATCGGGGTCCCTGCTCAGCGGGGAGCCTGCTTCCTCCTCTCTCTCTGCCTGTCTCTCTGCCTACTTGTGATGTCTCTGTCAGATAAATAAATAAAATCTTTAAAAAAATATATTTCAAAAAAAAAAAGAAGACATGGAATAGAACTTTGTTCCAGGCCATGATGGGAGTAACAGGGACTGTATTTACCCAGCTGCCTTAAACAACTAAAAAACCTGGATAAAAAACCCACGTGAGGGCGTCTGGGTGGCTCAGTGGGTTAAAGCCTCTGCCTTTGGCTCAGATCATGATCTCAGGGTCCTGGGATCCAGGCCCACATGGGGGGGGGGGTCCCTGCTCAGCGGGGAGCCTGCTTCCTCCTCTCTCTCTGCCTACTTGTGATCTGATCTCTCTCTCTCTGTGTGTCAAATAAATAAAATCTTTAAAAAAAACCCACGTGAAATAATAGTTTGCAGACATTAAACAATAGGCAGCACAAGACAGTGTTCCCTGACAGATGGGAAACAAATGAAGTGGGCTATAGAGTGCCCCAGCTTTCTGCCTAGCAAGAGGTTTTAGGTCACAGTGCAGGGAGGGGAATCCCAAACAAAGCCTTCTTACACAAGGCTTTCATGGACAAATATTTTTGTTGCTCTTGGGTAAATTCCTAGCTAGGAGTGGAATTGCTGGGTCACAGAGTAGATGTAGCTTCCAAAGAGATGGGATTATTTTTCATTCCCACTATCAAGATTGTGGTTGCTCCTCTTCCTCGACATTTGGGAGTGTCAATATTCTCATTTTAGTCATTGCAGTGGTATTTTAGTATTTTTAATTTGCATTCCTTTCAAGTACCAATGATGTTGAGCATTTTTCCACGTGCTCACTGGCCATTTGTATATCTCCTTTTGTGAAGTGTCTCTTCAAGTCTTTCCTCTGTTTTTTAATTGGGTTGTTTGTCTTGTTGCTGACATTTTCAAGTTCTTTATATATTCTTGATACAAGTCCTTTATGAGATTTATGTTCTGAGAATGTCTTCGCTCTCTCTATGGCTTGTCTTTTCATTTCTTAATGGTGTTCTTTTAAAAGAAGAAGTTCTTAATTTTGATGTGGTTCAATTTATCAATTTTTTCTTTTTATGATCTGTGCCTTTTTGTCCTGAGAAATATCTACCTACCTCAAACGGCAAAGATATTCTCTTACATTTTCTTCTAGAAGATTTACAGTTTTAGCTCACATCTTAGGTCTGTGATCCATCTCAAGTTTTGCTGTGGCACCATTTGTTGAGGAGACTTTTCTTTCCACTTGATACTTTGTCCAAGAAGTATGTTGTCAATACAAGTGTATCAAAGATACATACGTGGGGTGCCTGGGTGGCTCAGTAGGTTAAAGCCTCTGCCTTCGGCTCAGGTCATGATCTCAGGGTCCTGGGATCGAGGCCCGCATTGGGCTCCCTGCTCAGCGGGGAGCCTGCTTCCTCCTCTCTCTCTGCCTGTCTCTCTGCCTACTTGTAATCTCTCTCTGTCAAATAAATAAATAAAATCTTTAAAAAATAAATAAATAAAAATAAAAAATAAAAAAACAAAAGAAAACAAAACAAAAAAACAAAAACTTATCACTGACAAAAACAAAATATCTAACCAGTGTACCCTGCCTAACAGAATGTTCAGAAGTTTTGGCAAATGGTCCTCACTGCTTCTAAATGTCATTTTCATATTGCATCTAGCATATCGAGGGCATATTTTCCCATTCAATTTCAACATTATCAAACATGTATCCTATCAGCACTGCTCTAAAATGGAGATAATCATGGGAAGCACTCAGTAAGAGGCTGCTTGCCAGGAACGATGCTAATTCACTCTCACACACACGCTCTCTCTCTCTCACACACATACACTCACTCGCATTTTTTTCCCCATTTATTTTTTATTTTTTTTTAAAAAGTTTTTATTTATTTATTTATTTGACAGAGAGAGAGATCACAAGTAGGCAGAGAGGCAGACAGAGAGAGAGGAGGAAGCAGGCTCCCTGCTGAGCAGGGAGCCCAACGTAGGGCTCGATCCCAGGACCCTGAGATCATGACCTGAGCTGAAGGCAGAGGCTTTAACCCACTGAGTCACCCAGGCGTGCTATTATCTCCATTTTACAGGTAGTAACAGGGGCTCAGTGATCCCACAACTAGTAAGGTGTACACCATGGTCTGTCCCATTCTGGACTCTGCCTGGGGGTGAGGGCCTTGAAACTTATGGCTAACACCCAGTCCTAACAATGTTCCCCAATAAACTTAAATACAAGGGCGAGGGAGGTGTGATACTCTCTTAATGTAAGGATGCTAGTTATGTGGCAGTATTCTTAAAAACCAAGAATTAGGGGCACCTGGGTTGCTCAGTGGGTTAAAGCCTCTGTCTTTGGCTCAGGTCATGGTCTCAGGGTCCTGGGATCAAGGCCCGCATTGGGCTCTCTGCTCAGCGGAGAGCCTGCTTAATCTTCTTTCTCTGCCTGCCTCTCTGCCTACTTGTGATCTCTCTCTCTCTCTCTCTCTCTGTGTCAAATAAATAAATAAATAAAATCTTTAAAAACAAAAAAACCCCAAGAATTATGTGCAAGCTGAATGCTTAAGAGTGCAGCTAACTAAATGATGGGATCATCCATAGAGCAGATGAGGTAGCCATCATCTCATCAGGCACTTTTATTAACATGCCTGCTCATCAGGCACTTTTATTAACATGTTGTGATGCTGAAGGGGGACAAAGTTAGGATCCAAACCACACACACATACATGTCTCAACCACATTAAAAATAGTCTCAGGAAAAGGACAGTAAAAGAATCTTCCAGAATGCTAGGCTTGATTAACTCTGTTTAGGGGATTTCAAATTTTCTAGACTTTTCTTCATTTTTTAGCTTTTCCACATGAACATGTTTTACTTTGATAATCAAAATATTTTTGAGTTTCACATGCTTGTGTAATGTATACTTTTGTGGTCTGAACTTGTCAGTTATCACTAGGATTCTGGGTGTTTAAGTATCTTCAAAATCTTTAAGATCTTCGACATTTTAATATTTTTTAAAGGATTTCAAGGGGATGGTCCTGATATTTGCATTCAGAGCAAAGGCAGATGAAATTGGGGAGGAGACAAAAAAATGTCAGTAAGTTCTTTTGTGTGTGTGTGTTTTTTTTTTTGTTTTGTTTTGTTTTTTAACCAAAAACACTTTTATTTTACTCTTCAAAGAACAAACTGTTCTTTTTCCACGATNTTTTTTTTTTTTGTTTGTTTTTTTTTTAACCAAAAACACTTTTATTTTACTCTTCAAAGAACAAACTGTTCTTTTTCCACGATAATAATGATTAACTTACAAAAATGGGCATTTATAACACATCTTCAAAACATTTCCCTTTAACGGGAAACTTAGCTTTACAGAATCCAAACATTAATAAGAGGTTAAAAAAATTTTTCTATCTTGTTGTCATTATAAGACAAAATAGAGTTAAGTCAAGGAAATCCATTCATACTTCAGGACCTTCTCCTCCAGGAACCAGCATTGTTATATTATTTCCATTTAGCAAAATTTGATCTAATTTAGTGATCCTTCTTCCTTCTGGTGTGATTTCAAATTCAGTGACATCCTCCAGTACCATATTGACAAAGTCATCAAATCCCAAAAGTGTGCCAACAATTTCTTTAGCACTCTTCATCACAATGTGAATTCTTGATCCTATACATTTGTCCACAAGCTCTAAAGGCAGCAGCTGCGACGGGTTAGTGGTAGCGTTAGCCGCCATGGCTACGCCGGAAGTGGCCTGCCCGCACCGACGTTCGCACGGCGAGTTTTGTGTGTGTTTTTTTTAAGTGAGAGAAAGGAATCTCAGTAGGAAACTCCAACTGACCTGTACATCTTAATGAAGAGAGCTAGGTGGGTACCTGGCAGTAAGTTCCATCTTTTTTGGGGGGAAAGGAGTGTCTCCTGGCTTGGGGACAGGATGAAGGCCAAAGATACCTGGCATTCCTCAGAAGGCATTGAGGAGAGGTGGGCAAATGCACATTCCTTAAATCGGTAGGGAACAGGATCATCCCCTTCTCCCGTGCCTGACCCACATGCTTCTTTCATGCCCAGCACCCTGGATGGATAGAATCTGAGTAATGAGCTGTCTGGCGGCCATTCTATCTACGGCTTTTTAAGGACAGTGACCACATCTTACTAACTTTTAAGCCCCCATTCCCTAGAAGTACGTAGCTCATGGGTACTTATCAAACATACTGAAGGCTTTCTAGGTGTTACAGCAAATCAGTTCCAAAAATAATAGAGAATAATAGTCTAATCCCTATTTAATAAACTCTGTATAATATGCTATACCAAGTTTAGTCTCCAGACAAGATGTACACATTCCCGAAGTGAATGAATGATGAGGTAAGATAGTCCCCTTGGTTATCAACCAGTAATGATCCTTAACCAACTCGGCCGACACACACCGTTCCCTCCCCCAGCCCCTCCCTAAAGAGCCACCTGCACTAAATGAGGCGCCCCTATGCTACGGAGGGCAGCTTCTCTTCCAATGGCTCTGATGTGGCTGGCAATTCTAAGCCCCTTTTCTTTTTTCTTTTTTTTTTTTTTTTAAGATTTTATTTCTTTATTTGACAGATAGAGATCACAAGTAGGCAGAGAGGCAGGCAGAGAGAGGAGGAAGCAGGCTCCCCGCCGAGCAGGGAGCCCGACGCGGGGCTGGATCCCAGGACCCTGAGATCATGACCTGAGCCGAAGGCAGAGGCTTTAACCCACTGAGCCATCCAGGCGCCCCTAAGCCCCTTTTCTACCTCCCCCAGCAAGCACAGGGCCAGCCGAAGCCCCCAGGGCCACAGAGACTGATTCAGGGAAGGGTACAGGGACCAAGAGAGCCAAGGTCCTTTCTTAGAATTTTTCAACATGGAGCTGGACAAGACAGGCTTTGCGGTTAACAGTGAACAGGGGAACCTAAACCAGCTTCCCTCCAGGACTTCAATAAATTCCTTTCCTACTTCAGGGTTCCATTTTTTCCAGCTGAAAGAACCCTGTTTTTTTTTTTTCTTCTGCATTTCCCAATTCCTCTTTAATAAACATAGAAATTTTTGTTTAGGGTGGAAAATGAAGTTCTGAATTTCAAAACCACACATCAGAACTGATGCATATTTGGGAGAGGCTGAAGAAAAGGAATGAAATCCCCATATGGATGACTCCCTCTTTCCCCATGGGCCTCGTGGCACATTGTTCTTCTTCCACCGAGCGGCCAAGGTCTGTATTCATTTTAACACTGTCCCATTTAAGGAATCCACATTTCCCCACCTCAAACAACAGAAAGCCACCCAGAGTCCTGGGGGTTGACACCTAACAAGGAAAGACTGAGAAGTTGTGACAAAAGTCTGTAGAACTGGGGGAAATGGTCATTCGCGTGCTAGAAACGAAGTTACACAGAGTGAAGATGTACAATTGGTGACATCTGCTTGTGTTTAGACTGATACCTGCTGAATAGATGTAAACTACAAGGAAAACTGAACACAGTCGCCATTTTGGACATGTACTTTATTGTATAGAAATTTCCAGCAGAGCTATCATTAAGTACCTTTGTCAGGAGATGCTTATGGGAATCTAAATCAGAAAACAGGGACAGGCAGGCCTGTCAGTTCTTCCTGCAAAACCACACGACACTGGGACAACCACCAGCCGGGCCTCGGGGTACGAGGTGACGGGCTACCCGAGGTACAGTCCAGCATCCCGCATGTGTGGATCTAGATGAACGACAGATAACTCTGCAGGTGTAGATTTAAAGCGCGACCCCAAATGACGTAACTTTCTTTGGTGGTACCCGAAGCAGACACCAGAAAAAGTCTGTAAAAAATGAAATCTATCACGATCAGCGTTCCTCCCCTGGACGAAGTGAACCTCCTAAGCCAGCTGACCTTATGTTTTTATTTATTTTAAAAGCAAACCAAGTGCATACAGTGTCTTTTAAAAAGTCTTGTAAACGTTGCAAAGTTTTTAGGTGTTATTTATAATCTGAAGAGATTCATAAAAAAACTACTGGACTTGTTAAGACTACAAATACTAGCCCCTTGTCCCCCCATGAAAAAAGCAATTGTTACAAAAATATAAAAAATAGACTAGCTTTTACTATGTAACCTCTCCACCAGAAACCTCACGGCTGCGGCTCCGGGGCACATTCTGCTTTTACGTGTCATCCAACAAGCACAAGTGCAATTTTCTCAATTTTTAAGGAAGGCAATTTCCAAAACATTCCCTTTGTTACTTGGGATTGTGGCTACTTTCTTCACAGGGACTATAATGCTAGCAAGTAGGGACAGTTTGCCGTTTCCTATTGCCTTCCCCTGCATGGGCCCAGCACAGAAATTTCAGCAAAGGAGGCTGCCTTCAAAGCTCACACCTCTTCGTATTTGTCTTTCTAGGCCCTTCGATTCCAATTTGGGACTCGCTGGGTCCCCAGGCTCCTGAGCTGGCCTCGGCTTCCCTCACTGCCAACTGGGGAAGGCCACTGGTAGGAGGGGGCTCTCAGGGAAGTGGCTCTCAGAGAAACCTGCTGTCCCCAGAGCACCCACTTTTGGGGAATGTGGGTCAGGCCCCCACCCAGGTTTGCTAATGCCAGGGAAGTGGCAGGCTTGGTGGAGGATATTCCCCTGGCCAGAGAGAGGACTGATGCCCCAGGACAGTCTGCAGAGTCTGGGAGAGGAGCCAGCAGCAAACGTGGAGCCAAAACACTTGGCATTAAGTTAAAAGTTTGACAAACTTCCAATCCAATGACATGTAGTCGTCCACATCAGCCAAGCTACCAGGCACTTTGGCCAATTGTGAGCTAGGAAATGGGCTAAATTCAGTTTGAAACAACAGACACCATAGGAGGGGACTGGTGGCGAGGGCTCGACTGTGGTCAAGTCCTTGAGGATGCCCCTCCCTCATCTGGACAGCTTCAGTGTTTCCTTGTCCCTGCTGTCACCAACAGGGGGCGATGTGTGTAAAGGCTCAATGGAGCCTTGCTAGAGACCACTTGGCTAACAGCAGGATGCATCCACACAGCAGCAGACAGATCCGTCCACATGACAGGGATACTGCTGGGCTGTACCCTGCATCTCCGAAGTCCAGGGAGTCCTCTCCGACGGGGGTCCCAGCCTAACCGTGCTTGAGAGAACCCTTCACCCCCAAAGCACTCACTACCTGCTGCTCTCTGTGCAGAGTCCTCACTACCTGCTGCATGCTCCGAAGTGCAGACCTGGCTCAACTGGGAGCCCGGCTCACACCCACTCTTCCCCTGCGGGACCCGTCAACTTAGCCATAGCCCTCGGTACTGGCCACAACCTAGCCTGGCACCCAGTCCAGCCAGCCTGCTCCTACCTTCACCATTCTTGTCTGAGAGACAGGCCATCTGCCTGCAGGCCAGAATGGTGGGCCCTTTTGGAGCCTCCAGTGGGCTTCCAGGCTCTCCTGTTTGAAGAACTACATTTTCACACCGCTAAGGGTTTTATTTCACAGATCACGGTGGTGAGTTTAGGATTTCCAGTCCTCTCCACGATTGTCATACATTCCCAACATCTTGTTTCCTCAGATCTGAAACATCTCTCACCCAACATACCCTGGTTGTTTCAAACCCCAAATGACCTTTCCAAAAGCAACAAGGAATTCAGAGAACGCCGGCCACATGTGCTGAGCAAGTCCCCTCTACTTTGGTTGCTTCAAAAAAACAGGACTTCTGAGATATCCCCAATCACATTGCTCAGAGGAGAAGTGCTCCCAACATCAAGGCACAAAAAAGAAGTCTCTTGGGGCAAAATGACAACAAAAGCGACTAGTGACCTTTGTAAGGCCTGAGGCAGAGTCGCTGGGGAAGGCAAGTTCAGTCTGGCATGGGTGGGCGTCGGGGGAAGGCCTGACAAGCGGGTCTCCCTTTGGGCCCGAGCAGTCCTCATGCGTACTTCTCCAGGAACTTTATGTGGAAGTCCTTCACCTTCTGTAGAACTGTCTTCAGCTTCTCCACTGGAGGGAGGATGGTCATTCTGTCAGGAAAGAGGACAGCAGTCAGCCTGGACACAAGTCGCTCTGGAAAAGGGAAGAGGAAGGAACCCAGCAGCTCTTTCCTTCACCTGTGTTGTGGAGAGAGGAGGTGTGGGCAAGCAGTGGGAGGGCGAGGCTGGCCTCGCTGCTGCGAAAGCACCAGCCCCGGGACAGAACCTGGAACTCGTTGAATCATACGTTTACTTTTTACCCAAGTAACACACAGACCAAAAGCAGTAAGATGGCGGCAGCATTAGGCTCACTGACACATCCACCTGTTTCGGTGGAAGGCAGGCATGACATTCTGACCGGTGCATCCAACTTTCTCTAGAGCAGGACTTGGTTTTCCTGCAGATACAGAGTGAGTCGTTCCTCCTTCTAGGTGGGCCTTTTTAAAATCTCTTAGAGTGAGAACTTTCAGTCACAACTCTCCCTCCAAAGAACTCCCAAGTTGCCATGGTAACTAACTCCTTCCTCTAATACTGCCAGGAGGCTCCCCCACCCGAAAGGCATCCCTCTCGATTTAACCGTTTCTTGAATGAGCCACGACTTGCCAAGGTGAACCTAACTAGGGGGGAGAGGCCAACCACACACTCGACTGTCCATCCGGGGCACACGGCCCACAACCTGAGTCAGGACTTGGCTCCAGGTGCTAACTAAGCTCATGACATTTCTTTTTTTAGCATCTGCTGCCCGAGACATCTGAGAGCACCGTGCGTGGAGAAGGTGCTGTTCTGAACAGAACCAGCCTCGGTGGAGAAACCCCCGCTCCCTGGGCCGCCATCCCGGCAGGGTCGGCACACGCTGTGCAGCGCGTCTCAGTAAGCGAAACTCATCCCACTGTTTCGGATGCAATGTCTCTGCAGACTTAGGAGCTCCTGAGCACCCGATGCTGTATGCTACTCGTGCAACTGAGAAAGGACAGGGAACTAGGACCCCCACCAGGAACATTTCAGATGGTATGCTACAGATGGAGGCGGGGGTGGGGGGCAGAGAGGGGTGGTCAAGGAGATGACCTTGGCATCTACCCAGTGTTCCTGAATCCCTGGACCCAGGTCTCAGCACGGCTCTGCGGCAGGACAGAACAGGGGTGTGCGGGGGGCGGGGGGGGGGCGCGCAGCAGGCTGCACAGATCACTGTCTCTGGAGTTAGCCTGTGCTCTGTGATAAGAAACCCAAGTTTTCCAAGACCAACCTGGGACCAGGCCCACGGTGCAGAGACGTACCTGAAGTGGTAGGTGCCTTCCCTCTGCCCGAAGCCGCTGCCAGGCACGACGCAGATGCCAGTCTCCTCCAGGAGTTTCATGCAGTAGAACATGTCAGGGGCCATTTTATGGGCCTGTGGGAGCAGGGCAGAACTTAGGGCTCGTTTATGGCTTTGTACAAACACACCACTGAAAACTTGAAGGCAAGTAACCACTGGAGCCTTTCCCACAGTGGGGCCCTTCTCCCCTCCCGGCAAGGACCGAGGCAGAACAGTGGACGCAGCCGGAAGCAGGTGCAGGGAACAAGGGAACAAGGAAGCTGAAGGCTACTTCAGGCCACAGGCTGACAGTCTCTTTCCTTTGTCCCCCACACCCAGGCAGCAGCCCCGCAGGCTCTGACGGCGGTCTCTTATATGCCAAGCACATAGCCCTCTGACAAGGCCCTGAGGGCTGGGCCCGGGACAGCTTTCAGAGATCAGCTCCCCAGAGGCTCTGTCCACAGTGCTTCTCACACCTTGGTTTGGACAACCTGCGGTACCTGAATGGGTTCCTGGGCTCCAGCACCAGGGATTCTGACTCGGCAGGGCTGAGTGGGAAGGGCCGGGATGCTGAATGTTTAACAGGTACTGAGGAGGTCTGGGGGGCGCGTGAGGACCACACTTACAGAAATACTGCTCTGGCCCTTGATCCTCAAAGTAGGGTCTTGCATGGCCTGAAAACGCTGCACACACAGAACCCCAGGCCCTCCGTAGACTTCCTACACTAGCACTGGCATTTTAACAAGCCCCGCACGTGATTTCGTGTTCATATTCCAGTTTGCACAAGTGGTGCCTAGGGCAGTGCTGCACAGAGCAGATACTTTCATTGCTTCTTCACTGTTAAATGCATCACGTCACACGTGGGACACCCGCCTTCTCAAGACTGGAGTTCACGGGCGCCTGGGTGGCTCAGTGGGTTAAAGCCTCTGCTTTCGGCTCAGGTCATGATCTCGGCGTCCTGGGATCGAGGCCCGCATCAGGCTCTCTGCTCAGCAGGGAGCCTGCTTCCTCCTCTCCCTGTCTCTCTGCCTGCCTCTCTGCCTACTTGTAATCTCCCTGTGTCAAATAAATAAATAAAATCTTTAAAAAAAAAAAAAAAAAAGACTGGAGTTCACGGAGCCCAGATCAGCTCCACTCGCTGGGGCTGACCTCACCTCTGCCCCTCACCACAGCACGCTGCAGGGCTGGGCTTCCCAGAGCCCACCATCTTTATGCTGTACGCACCATCTGGCTGAAGGGTCTGCGACACTCCATGCCCCCAGAGCCAGCACTTTTGCTCCCCGAGGCAAGAAGAGCCCCTAACCCAGCAATTCCAAGCAAACTCAGCATGCCCCGGTCCAGTATCCCAGACCTGAGCTGCCTCCACGGCTTTGCTGGGGATGAAGATCCGAGGAAAGGCGTACATAGCTCCCTGCAAGGGGTTGCAATGAATTCCAGGGACTTGGTTGAACAGGTCCTCCGTCAGCTTAGCCTTTTTGGCCAGATTACCCAGGACAGACTCTTTCTCCTGAGGAGACACAGAAAACACAGGAGTCAGCTTATCTCTGGGCATGATGGAATGGCTCCAGCCACTAGATCCGGTGCCTTCAATGCGGGGGCAACGGAGCGGCCTGGTGAAAAGTGAGTCTGTGTGTGCATGAACACAGCAAACCAGGGAGGTGGGCGAAACACATCCCTCTCCAGCAACTTCTTCCCTGGGTGCTCAGCCCAGAAGACTGCCCACAGCCCCGGGGCACACAAGTACAGGGAGTTCTGGGCAACAGGTAGGTAGGTCCTGCATATGTCGTGACACGGCTTCTATTCTTGTACAGGAGGTCCTTCCTGAAAACGAGGAAACTCCATCCCAGCCCAGAAGTCTGAAATGGGCGTGGCCCTGGATGGAATGCTCTAGAACATGCTTCTAGGAGACGTCCCAAACTCTTCATTTTGGGGGCCACTCTCAGTCCGTGTGGTGTGCATAGGGCATGTGACCCAGGCAAAGCAAATCAGTGACTGGCTCAGAGGTGAACATTTCTAGGACTTCCGCTGCGACAGGGCATGAAGCTGTGGCCTGCGGGTGAATGAAACGTGGTCCACGCAGCAAACAAGGGAGTATCATCCAGCCTTCAAAGGGAGGCAAGTTCTACCACATGCTACAGCGCAGATGTACCTTGAGGACATTATGCTGAGTGACATGAACTCGTCACAAAAAGACAAATACTGTATGGTTCCACGGAGATGAAGTACCTAGAACAGTCCTAGTCATAGAGACAGAAAGCAAAATTGAGGTTAGCAGGGGCTCAGGGGGATGGGGAAATGGGAAGCTGGTGCTTAATGGAGACAGAGTTTCCGTGTGGGATGAGGAAAAGGTTCTGGAGATTGACAGTGAAGACGGCTGTACAGCAGTGTGAATGGATTTTATGTACTAAACTCTTCAGTTAAAAATGGTTAAAATGGTAAATTTTACCTTCTGTGTATTTTACCGCAATTTAAAATAATGCGAGCCTGGAACAGCTGGGAACTGACTTTTGGTTATGAGACCCATACATTTTTGTTTAAACTAGTTAAAGTTGGGTTTTTGCCCCCTGCAGTTCCAAGGGTCCGAGTGGATCACTTCGAGCTTCAAGGGCAGCGGTTAGGCCAAAGACAGGCCTATGGCCTGGAAGCAATGCCATTCCCATCCTTTTCTCCTTTTCGGTTTAGAAACAGAAGCCCCCCAGGTGTTCTCAGGACTCAAGGCCCTTCCCTCGGGGTGCCCACCCACCTGTGGTGCTCATGGGGTCCTCCACTTCAGAACACAGCCCAGCTGCATCTCGTGGGGAGGTTCAGGTGCAGAGGGAGCCATGAGCACCCCTGGGAGGCCATCTAGAAGAGAGGCTGGCCACAGTGACCCTGAGTCACCCTGAGCTCGGGGCCCTGGCTCTGGCAGTGATGCAGGGGGGCCACAGGACACAGGGACTCACCCTGTGGAACTGCTCAAAGGATTCCTCTCCAGGCACCGGGGGGTTCACGACGATGTCCATGGCAGCCTGCCCGGACACTGGCGGGCACAGTCGCACGGAGAGCAGCTTCACCAGCTGGCCTTTGATGTCAGGGTGCAGGTTGATCACCTCCATGTAGCCTCCTCTGTAGCCACACCTGCAGGGTTGAAGGGAGAAGGACCCAGCGGTCACAGAGAGGCCCCATTCCGGGCAGTCTGGTCAGCCAGAATGTTCTGTAAAGCGTCTCCATGTCTAACACTGAGTGGCCAGGTGTGGCCGAGTTGACATGGGCAAAGTCCACATCACTTCCTTACAAGGAAAAAGCATGCTCTCTGCTTTCTTTCTCTCCATTTCCTGAGACATTGAAACGCTGGAGGAGCAGCCTCAGTGCTGGAGATGATGCCACATGTAGACACGTCAGAGCCCTCAAGGTCAGCCTGTCCTGACCTCCCCTGCCTTTGGGCTATTATGTCACAGATAGATACACTTTCACCTTGTTTTAGCCACTGCACTTAGGGGCCCCTTTGTTAAAGCAGCTTTGCCTGAGGCCTAGCTAATACACCAGCCCCTGTTCAGGGCTGCACAGACTCCAGGGGTGGGTTCAGATTCACTGGGGCCGAGAGCATAGCCTGAGGACTTCTCCTGGAACTTCCTGCTGCCTGAAAACAAAGCCAACCCAAAGGACAGCAGAGCTGAGAAAGACAATGAGACCAAGCAAGGAATCAGAGACCGGGCCCATCAACATCTTCAAGACTCCTGGACTTCTCACCGCCATTACTTTTTTTTTTAAGCCTCTTTAGGGGCTCCTGGGTGGGTCAGTCGTTAAATGTCTGCCTTCGGCTCAGGTCATGATCCCAGGGTCCTGGGATGGAGCCCCACATCGGGCTCCCTGCCTCGCAGGGAGCCTGCTTCTCCCTCTCCCACACCCCCTGCTGGTGTTCCCTCTCTTGCTGTGTCTCTCTCTGTCAAATAATAAATAAAATCTTAAAAAAAAAAAAAAAGCCTCTTTGGGGTAGGTCAGTGTAAGTCGACTTCCCACTAGTTACCACCACCAGGATCCTGACTGGTAGTCAAGTCACATGAACATAGCAGAGATATGCAATGAGTTAAAAAACAAAAAACAAACAAAAAAAACCTTTCAAAACTGACTTGGCTCCAGCAGTCACTTTCCAGACCTGTGCTTCCTCCTCTGGGCTATGATCGGTAAACTTCAGACAAATGACTACAGAAGTGCGGACTCTCTGAAGCAAGAATCTAGTCTCACCTTCCTCTGTGTACCCCACACCCAAATCCTCAGAGCACTGATGCAACAAGACACTCAGTAAGACGCCACTGGAATCAGCCTGCAGAACTGAACCGGCAAAGGCAAGTGCCCATCTCAGCTCTCAGCTGGATCTTCCAAGGCAAGAAGATACATTCTAGAATCTCAGAAAGATTTCCCCTGACAGAGGCTGAAAGAAAGAACTTTCTGCTTAATCCTCTGCTGATGAACAGAAAATCCAACTGAGAAGAGCAGTCTAATCTCAGGTAATCAGGATCTGAAGACTGCAGGGCATAACTCAGGATGCCAACATCCAGGAGACTGTTAAAAGAATAATCAATAACACAGATGGACAGATGGCTAGGTATGTGATAGGAACACTTGAGCTTGAAAAATGAGTTCACAGAGAGCAGAGTTATTTAGGAAAAGAGCTACACAGCACATGAGTCTAGCAAAGATAAAGCACTGCTGGACCATAGACCAGAAAGACCAGCATAAATTAACCCCTGCCCACATCAAATAAAGCCAGCTGGGCAGTCATCCCAAAGGCACAGGCTCCCTCCACCTGGCCAAAATACCTCTCCAAGCTTCACAGTTCCACTGGCCTCCAGCCAACAAGGGAGACTCCCCTATCCTAACACCTGGTGCATGGAAATACCCCCCAGTAAAGTGTCTTTCCTTCTCAGCCTCTTTCGCAGTTTCTCTTCTTCCCCAGCTTCTGAGCAGCGAGGGCCTAGACCTCTTGTCTCTCTATCTACACTCACTCCAGACTCAGAGGTCTAACCACCCATTCACTCCAGCATCAGCTGCCTATGGGCCCTGAGCCCCTGAGCCGGGGACTCACACATCCATCTTTATCTGGACATCCAACGGGCATTTGCAAATTTAACATATCAAAAAACAACTCCCAATCTTTCCCCCAAACCTGCTTCACCCACAGCCTTCCTCATCGACTGATGGCAACTCCATCCTTCCTGTTGTTTGTATAAAAAACTTGGAAATGGGTGCCTGGGTGGCTCAGTGGGTTAAAGCCTCTGCCTTTGGCCCAGGTCATGATCTCAGGGTCCTGGCATGGAGGCCCGCATCGGGCTCCCTGCTCAGCGGGGAGCCTGCTTCCTCCTCTCTCTGCCTGCCTCCTCCCTACTTGTGATCTCTCTCTCTCTGTCAAATAAATAAATAAAATCTTAAAAAAAAACAAAAACAAACTTGGAAATGAAACTTGCCTCTTCTCTCTCACAATCATCTTTTCCATCAAGCAACTCCTGTGCACTCTGCCTTCAAATACATCAGGCCCTAGTGTCTGCCCTGCATCTCTGTCCTGGCCCACAGTACCTCACCTGGCTTAACAGCCTCTTAAGTCTCTGTTCCTGCCCCTACTATACAGCAACCTGACAGCCTGAAGTAAAACGTAAGTCAGGTGAGTTCGCACCCCTACTCTAATCCTCCAGTGGCTCCCATCCTGCCCAGGTGATCTGGCCTCCTAGGACTTCTTTGGTCTCAACATCTGCCACTTTCCCCCTCATGCACTCCTTTCCAGCCCCACGTCCCTGAACACTGCAGGCATGCCTCAGGGCTTTTGCACATGCTACTCTCTTAGAATACTCCTCCCAGAAACCTGCACAGCTCCCTCCTTCCTCCTGAGTGACCCTGCCCCCACCACCTGGCATCCCCATTTCTAGTTTTGTCCACCTGACACATGATCTTACTCATCTGTCTACTGCCTCTCTCTCTTCACTAGGCCCTAGCTCTTGGGGCAGGGACTGCCATGGTTTGCTCGCTGCTGTCCCCTTAGTGCCAAGATCAGGACAGGACTGACAGCAGCTCATCCATAAGCATTAGCCGGATGAACCAGTACAGGATGAAGCAGACCCTTTGGCCCCAGTGCCAGGGTAAGGTGCACACACAGCTTGCTCCTCTGGTCTGATGGCATCTATGCATTCAACCTGCCTTCCCTGGCTGCTCAGATCTCAGTGTCGGAGCCTCAGTGACAGGGCTGGCAGAAAACACCAGCGTTGGAAGCTGTTGCAGGCCCTGCTTTCATCTGCATCGTTTACTGTGGTCAGGTTTCTTTCAGGCAGGACCTTATTTTATATGAGCCTCCACACAAGGGCTGTCCTCACACCACAGGGCTCCCCTGGGGGGAGACGTGGCCTGTCTCTTTCCCACTTCTTGGATCAGCAGAGGCCGTAGGGAAGGGCGCACGATGGCTGTGGGGCAGGGCAGAGGAGCGCAGGTACGGGGCAGCCCCGGAGGCAGTGGGAGGGAGGTGGAGGCCGACATACTCGCCCATGTAGCCCTTGGAGGTAGAGTGGAAGGATGCAAGCTCCACGTTGCTGGAGTACTCGGGCCCCATCTCGGAAAGCACCTTCTTAAAGGAGTGGAATCTGCAGTCTGGAGAGTACACGTTGTCCTGGTACACCTGGGGGAGAGGACAGGACAAGGACGGTCACCCCAATTCCCCAAGAGGCCTGAGCCCATGCAGGCTGTCGCTGAGGCGGGGCACGGGTGCTCAGGCTCAGGCTCAGCCTGGTGTACTATGAAGCCCAACCTCTGATGCTACTTCCAGGAATGAGCCAGATGAAAGGAACCTTCCAGAACACGTAAGGAGGAAAGGATTTGGACTGTATGCCCACTTGATTTCTCCCTTTCACCCACTCACCTCCGCCCAATCTCCAGACCTTTCTCCCTCATCTGACCTGTAATGACGTCAAGGACTCCTACTGGCCCAACCACGTTTTCTCCCTGAATGTTTACTTCCTTCCGTAAGACTAATAATGAAAGCGGTTCACGCGGCTGTCCTCTGACCCTGTCCCCACTTAAGAGCTGAATGTGTTGCTCTCTTGCCCTTTACACCACCTACCTCATTTGGAACCATTCTGTTTTTCTGTTCATCTCACTGCCAGCCTTCCCACAGACTGTACACATGAGCGGCACCCACACATACTCTGTTCTTTCCTGTCCGTATAGTCTACCCTCAGCAGGCAAGCACCCTGCTCTGCCCTTGGAGATGAACTTCCCACACTCATGTTGGAGCTCAGGGACCTGAGGCTCTCGGGGACACTGTGGGCCGGGGCGGGGGGGAGGTCAGGCCAGCTCCACCTTCAACAAGCTACACGTGGCCCTCCTTCTCTTCCTCCCCCACCCTCTCCTCTCCTCTCTCCACACCTGAAGGGGAGGAGGTTTGAGCATGTCACTCTGCTGCCCCTTCTCTCCTTCAGAAACGAAGATTGTTAACACCTGATACTAATATAACCCGTATGTTAACTAAACTGGAATGTAAAAAAAAAAGATTTTAAATCCATCTGCTAATCATGGCAACAATTTAGTGGATAAGCTGTGTGTGTGTGTGTGTGTGTGTGTGTGTGTGTGTGCGCGCGCGTGTACATGCGCGCTCGCACACATGCACATGGGGGTCAGAGGGTGTGGGGGATGCTAGTGAGCAAAGAAATGAAACCAATGAGCTAGAGGCTACCACTGACCAGAAATCATGCAGAAATGAAGAAGTGAAAATTGAAGTTGACAAGCCTGAGTTTCTTCCTGACAAAGCAGGAAAAGAACAGTCAGCCTCAGCTCCAGAACTGGGGTTTCAAGGAGCAGCAATCACGGAATTAATTAAGATTTCCCTACACCCCTCACAGGCTGCTGTAAATGGGATGGTAGACACAGAACGCAGCAGTACACCCTCCCAGTGCCCACTCTCCCCTCCCGGGAAAGAGGCCCTCAGAGTCCCACCTGCCCTCAGGAACAGTGCTCCCCTGCTCTCAGGGGAGAGAGCTCACCCCCTTGCCTGGGGCCTGGTCAATTTGCATACTGCAACCACTGGCCACACAGATTGGTTCAGCAATGGGAGTGTGACCCAGCTGCACCAGTGAGGCTCCATTCTGAGACTTTTGCAGGAATCACCAGGAAGAAATGCTCTTTCTAGGCTGGGAAGAAAGCAGGGCTATGGTGAGGCCAACGTGGAAGGAGAGAGAATCTGAGAGACAGGGTTTGAGCCCCTGGACTTAGTCCCATACCTGTTACCCCTACCATCCTTTAATTCTTCTTTTTAAGTTTAAAGTGGTTTGGGTTAACTTTCTGAAATTTATAACTAAGGATCCCAACCAATATAGGGATGATTTAGGTCAGTTTCAAGGTTGGAACACCCTCATCCTTGGTTAGAATCACTCCTCCAACACCTAGAAAGTTCTCTCTGGCTACAAAAGAGTCAAGTCTGGCTCCCTCCCCCTAGAAGAGAAAGCTCAGCCTCACTCCCCACAGAGGAGAGCGCTGAGCAACTCTTACCTCATCAGCCAGGAGAAAGAGCTTCTCTTCCCAGGCAAAGTGAATCACATCTTCTATGCACTTTCTGCTTTGTACCTGACCTAAAAAAATCCCCAACAAAACCAGAATGCAGCTTGTAATGCTATTTAAATTGTCCCTAGGTAAGAACCCCACCCAGAACCACTGAGGTATTCCATGTTTCACATGACCCTCTGGGGATCACCCTCCCTAGCTGTTGCTCCTGACAGGGTGTAGTCAACCTCTACGGACCCCCAAGTGTTGGCCTTATCTGTCTGACTCACTTAAGCCAGGTACATGGAGGGAGAAGTGTTTCACACTCAACTCTGTTATTCTTATGAGAGGGGTGTGTGTGTGTATGCAGGGGAATGTCTGGGCTAGAGGACAGTGTCCTTAAGAGCAGGAAAATAAACCCGAAGGGGTTAAATCGGTAAGCCCTGCAGCCCCCACCCCTTACCACACCCCAACAGCAGCTAATGGAGAGATCACACTGGCTGATGGAGAGTTCCCACAATGTCTCAGAGAGGTACACACAAGCTCCATGAGTCAGGACAAGGTCTGTACGGCTCCTCAGCTCTCCTTAAAGCCAGTACTCAGCAGGTGCTCAGCAAGTATTTGCAGAGCACGCGCTGAATGAACAAGCCTGGGCACCAGCCCTGGTGTCTCCTGTCAGCAGCCACGTGGGAGCTATGCATCGCCACTGAGGACGGGGAGTGCAGAGTCCTCCCTTTCAAGGTCACCCTGGAGGACTCCACTCAACACAAACAGTGGAAACCACCCCCCACCACCATGTTACAGAAATGAGTACGAAGAGCAAAACAGTCCTTTCCCAGTTCACAGGAAATGCCAGGGGTTGAGGCTGGGAAGGAACAAATGCTGCAGGATGGAAATGGAAACTTTCTCCTGTATCCTGATACCTATTATCAGTGTGGCACTGGGAGTGTGAGAGGTGCTCCCATTCGCTCCAGGAAACACCACTGCAGTCAAGCTTGCTGACTGCTTAAACAAGGCTGCTTCCTTACTATGTATGTACGTGTATCTATGGATATTACTGTTACTGTGTGCATACGTGTGTGTCTATATGCACATTATTTATGCAGACGTATGTATCTTGATGAACAGCAATACACAGAGTACGTTACCTTTTTGTTAAAAAAAAAAACAACCTATTTTCTTCTCTGTATGAGAATATCAAGAACATGTCTGGAAAAAAAATTAGCTGTATCTTACAAAAGCACAGTATGATTCAACCAGGATCTCAGCTTTGAACTATCTAAGCAATGAACCAATTCTTTTACTAAAGGTTCAACTCTCCTCTTGCCAAGCAAACACCAAACTGGGATTCCTATGAAGCGGGTTCTAGGATTCCAGAAGGGTGGCAGCCCTGGATTCTATAAGGAACCAGCCACTGTTCCCACAGACTGACATGACAGGCGGGCTAGGCCGGCCCACAAACCCTACCGGGCTTGCCTCTGACCCCACAAACTATTCTGTTAGAATGCAAGCAAATGGGCGCCTGGGTGGCTCAGTGGGTTAAAGCCGCTGCCTTCGGCTCAGGTCATGATCCCAGGATCCTGGGATCGAGGCCCACATCGGGCTCTCTGCTCAGCAGGGAGCCTGCTTCCTCCTCTCTCCTCTCTCTCTGCCTACTTGTAATCTCTCTCTCTCTGTCAAATGAATAAATAAAATCTTTAAAAAAAAAAAAAAAAAAGAATGCAAGCAAAGATCTGAACAGCAAGAGTATCAAAGCCACGTGCACGTAATGCGAAAGAGAGAGCAAAGAGGAACTAAGGACCAGGGCCTCAGAAAGCCTGTCGCTCAGGAGAGGGAGTGGACCCACTATATGCAAGTAATTCCACTGAGGTGTGCAGCGCAAACCTGAGTACAAGGACAGAGCTTGTTTCTCTCCAGTGCCTGGGAGTCACTTAGAACATGCCTCAGAGCCAGTGGATGGAGAGATACATTCGGTGGTGTCCAAGGGACCAGGACACAGTATGCCCAGCAGGGGGAGACACGAGACCATCTCACAGAAGGGATGGCTTTGACACAGAAGGCTGGAGAGGGGTCTTCCAGGTGCCTTTCACCAGAGGCTGAGCCAAAGCAACTTCCCCCAACCTAATGAGAAAATCAGTTGTTTGAGCCTGCCCAGGGTCCTTCCCTTCTTTGAGTAACAGCTCAGCTATTCTACGGGGAACTGCCTCTTTGCACTCTAGCAGCGGCATGGGACACACACCTGGCCAGAACCTTGGTGATCTGACTGGTTCGGGGATGGGCAGGTGACTCAACTTGGACCAAAGAGAGTCTGGCCTGGAATTTTTGTTAAAACTATGGGCAAGCCTCTCTGGGGAGGTCGCTCAGCAGGCAGGCCAGACCTGGAGCTGCTGAAGGTCACTCCAAGGACAGAGCCTACCCGGGAAGGATTCCAACCAAGACCTGGGAAAGTGACTGAGGTTCCTAGGACAAGGATGCTGATCCAGGTGTGCCACTTTACCCCTGGACTTCACAGTTCTAGGACCAAACCCCTTCAGCCTTGGGCTGCATTTCTATCTTAAAACTCAAGAGTCCTGGCTTATTATCCGACTCCATCTTGACACCTTTCAGCCCAAGTGGTCACAGTGTGTGGTCCAGACAAGGTATCTGGCCACAGGTAGGTTTCTATTTTCCAACCCCTATCTTCCACGAGCTCACTGGTATTTCACACATTCAGATCCCAGAGAGAGCAAAACCAGCCTCTGCCCACTCATAAAGTTACTCTTTAAAAATTACTCATATTAATATACACTCACATGATCCCTTTACCTAAAATAGTAATGTCTTTAATGCAAGTATTTCTTCCCAGACAGCCAGCTGAAAAACTATACATAAATGCCTGACTACGAAGTTACCAACCCTCTAATAGAAGCTAGGCATACCGAGTATTTCCCAAAATACAGGACCTGCTACTCCAAGTTGGGACCAGTAGCATCAGCATCACCTGGGAGCTCGTTAGAAAAACAAATTCTCAAGCCACATCCCTGCCTAATTACATCAAAGTAACCTGGAGTGGGGTCCAGCAGTTTGTTTTTTAACAAGTTCCAGTCTGAGAACCACTGTCCTAGGATGGTCATTCTCATGCTCAGCACAGGGAATACTGACGCCTGGGCCCAATCCCCAGAGATTTTGGCAGGCAGCCCTGCCTTTGGCATTTTTAAAAAGCTCCCTTTGTGATTCTAATATGCAACCACGATTGAGATCCCAGCTGTAGTCATTTTCCTTCCTACAGCATTCTGGTTAGACGTGGCATCCTACCCCCAGGGAGCTGATGTACATAAATGAGTGTTAGAGCCTGCCACACCCATTTTCTGCACTCAGGAATTCAAGTGCTTCTTTCAGCTGATTGAAGCATCATTTGATGTTCCAAAGAAGCAGCCTCTACAATCAACTCCAACGCGATTTGGCCCTGACCCAATTTATCTCAACAAAGGAGGAGAGAGGAGCCCTTGTTCTCGGCATCCAAATAGCACTGGGAGCAAATGAAGCCAGCGGCCCAGAAAGATCGAAACAGGGAGGGCTGGGTTTTTTTTAAGAAAAATATGTAAAAATAGGAATGCTTTTCAACTTCTGGAAACAGGTTTTTTCAGTTTGTTTGCTGTTTTTTTTAACAAGGCATTTCATCCTCAGGTCTCAAAGTACACAAGTAATGCTGTGTCAAAGAAAACAAAAACGCACACACCAGCATTCAGATAACTAGTTCAGTAAAACCACCAGGAGTAAAAGTTAAATGAGTTTGTGCGTGAATAACCTCAAGGAGATTCTTTGCAAATGCAAGAAAGTGAAACAAAACAAAACTGGTTTTAATAATAATACAACCCTGTCCCAAAAAAATGCCTGCATCTGCTCACTTCCTAAGCTGGCCCCTGGCAGGTTTTATGGCTTTATGTTAGCAAATCTGGCATTGCATTGAGAAACTGGGAGCAAAGAGAACCTCACGTTATTTAACTCTTTAATGTCCAGACATGTAGTACACCAGCTGCCCTGCCCCTACTGCCAAGAAACTGGCAAAGAAATAAAGCACAGACCTGTGGGGTTCCCGGGGTTGATGATACACAGCACCTTGGGGTCACAGTGG
Organism: Ailurus styani; assembly: GCA_002007465.1. Lineage (NCBI taxonomy): Eukaryota > Metazoa > Chordata > Mammalia > Carnivora > Ailuridae > Ailurus > Ailurus styani. The sequence continues at coordinate 545,306 of LNAC01000570.1, forward strand.
TCTTTGGCCTCCTGCACGGCCCGCCAGAGCTCATTCACATTTAGGGCCCAGCAGTTCTCCTCGTCCAGGTAATAGTTCACCTGGATGGCATCGAGCTCGGAGATGACAGCCGAGTAGAGGGGGTACTGTGGGATGGGAATCATCACGCCGGTCCGGGACTTGCCACCCCCAGACACCAGGATCTTCAGGATTGTCTGCAACAGAGAAGTCACAGGTTCCAGGAACACTGCCAATCTCCATCCTTTGGGGGCTGCCAAGGAGACTCCCCCCGGAGGCCCCAACCCCAGCCGTTTACCAGCCACCCTGCTGCCTGCCTTCAGTGCAGCCCCATGTGAGCCGCTTGACTTCCCAGAGTCTCACTGTCTCCATCTTTAAAAAGAGCAAAATGAAATGCTTTAGAGTTCTTAGCACAGTAGGTAAATGACACAACGCTTAGACTTTTTGAAGAACTTTTAATGCAGTAGTCCACTAACTGGCCCCGTCTTGGCCCTGAAGCTCATTCCGTATGTCCTGGCAGGGAGGAGGGACAGGAATCTGTCTTGTTAGTAATTACTGGTGCCCACAGCTGGGCAGACCCTGGAACAAGGAAGGGACTGTTGAATCAGGATGAAATACCCATCTACTACCACCAGGTGGCACTTCAACCTGGTTGTTTCCTCAGCTGCGCGGCGCAAGGTTTGCAGGACTCCTGAGAAACCAGGCCACCGAACCCCATGGGATACAGTGGAGGTGGCAATAACTGACTGCGAACCCTGTTCTGGAAGAGTTCCCATCTTACACACAGGCTCAGTTCCTCGCTGCAAGAATGCCACTGGACTCAGAAGCTCAACAACTTGATTCTTTTCACTAAATCTTCAGGACACCTCCCGTGGCTGCTCTAGGACCTCTCCCTGTATGTGGGCTTCTCTGGGAACTGAGAGGCCTCAACTGCAGAACACAGTGGAAGATACGACGGTTGCAGACCTGAGCCCCAGCACTGGAACCCCAACTTCACAAAAGGCTGACTTAAAGACAGCAGAGCATTTAAGGTTCCTGGGCCCTGTTTCCTCTCCAGCTCCAGGAAGAGCTGAATGTGTCTGAAAGGATTGCAGCACTCAACAAACAGGACAAACAAGAGTCTTGGAGGTCAAAAGACAAAGATAACCCCTTTAAAGGAAGGCTCCGCACACACTGCCTGAGGAGGGAAAACAAAGGAACTGAAGGCACCAGCACTGAGGAAGCAAAGGGAGGAGCATGCTCCGTGAGAATCCAAGACCACAGCTCCCTCAGACCCAGGGCTTCAGAGCCCTTCTGCTAACCGCACTTGGACACCAGCCCCTCTTCACCCTGTCCACAGCTGACCCCCCAGCCCAAGTCACCTCTTCCCTCATCTCCTGAACGCTCCCTCACATCCATCATGCCCCTTCCCTGCCAAAGTTAAAACTTAACATCAGTCTAATTATCCCCTACCCATCTGTTGCTCCCCTCCCCTTCAAATGCTTCAATGGACATTGTTCTTAGGACAATGACCTAAATCCTCAGCATGGCCACTAAGGCCCTGGAGGACTCAGGCCCCAGCTGCCTCCTTAACCCACTTCTGGAAACTCTGGCCCTTGCACATGTGCTCATTCATTCCGACTCTCCTTTTGCAAGCGCACAGCCTCTTCCCAGCTCACAGCCTCTACACATGTTGACCTTCTGTTCAGAACACACTCTGTCCCCTGCCTCCCTGTTCAGGCCTACATATCCCCAGATCTCTGCTCAGTCATCCTTTAAGAAGAAACCTTTCTGCTCCCCACAACCACCCCCACCCCCTGCTGATCTTCCTGGGGCACTTTGTCCTCTTCACCCAGAAGAGAAACTGAAAGCTTATGATATGACATTTATTTATGGAATATTAATGGTCTGATCCAACACTAGGGTGTAAGGAGAGGCCAAGCGTGTTTGGTTCCCGCGGTCTCCCAAGCACCTGGTATAGCACCTGGCAGAGGAGGAACACCAGTAGGAACCAAGCAAGAGAAAGGCCAATGCTACCAGAAAGACCGGCACCCTCGAGTGCCCACGGCTCCTCTCCAGCTGGACCTGCGGGTGTGCACTCTGGAGGGAAACGAAGGCTGTGGGAGACAGCGGGGACCAGCGGAGGGCCAACCTGTCCTCCCAGGCCTGTCTCTCTACTGGCAGGCTCACATCCTTGGCCCTAACATGCAAGGCTGTTCTTCATGTGGGTAAACACTGGAAAGCAAGCCAATCTCACACGTACAGAAATGCCATCGCTGGCTCCTGTGGTCAGGTAAATGTTGTCCGGGTCTGCAGGCACACCGCCGTCTCTCCTGGTGATGTAGGCAGCCACGTCTTCACGGATGCAATTGACACCCTGGCTAGCACTGTAAGACCCTGTAAGCCAGCAAGCAAGACAGTGACTACAGGCAGGATGACTGGCTCTATGGAGTTGGTGACATCCATATTACCCGGGGTTGGGGTGGGGGGCTGGGGAGGTCTTGAGACAGGACCCAACTCCCACTCTTCTTTTGTTGTTGTTGTTGTTTTGTTTTAATGAAACATTATTTTTTTTAAAGATTTTATTTGACACAGAGAGAGATCACAAGTAGGCAGAGGCGGGGGG
>LNAC01000570.1:548107-577834 GCA_002007465.1 Ailurus styani
AGGCTCCCTGCTGAGCAGAGGGCCTGATTCGGGCCTCGATCCCAGGATCCTGAGATCATGACCTGAGCCAAAGGCAGTGGCTTAACCCACTGAGCCACCCAGGCGCCCTCCCACTCTTCTAGGCTGTTTCGGAATCATGGCACGCTGCTTAAGCACCTATCTGCACTTCATCCACCCACCCGCTCCAAGAACTCATGAAAACTAGAGATTATTTTTTGTGTGAATTCTTTTTAATGGTTGTTTCTCCCAAATCTGATCATGAACTTTCGTTGAGCAAAGAAATTCCATCCACCTGGTTCACCAGTGTCCCTCAGTGCCTAGAGCAGTGCTCTGGGAGGACCACATAAGGACCTGCACCTCCCTGATGTCTAGATTCCACCTTAATCCTGTTAAGATCCAAGATACAACCTGAGAACTGAATTACTCATCAAACAGAAAGTAAGGAAACTCTGCACCTGGGTGGCTCAGCTGGTTGAGCATCCGACTCTTGATTTTGGCTCAGGTCATGAGCTCAGGGTTGTGAGACTGAGGCCCATGTCCAGCTCTGTGCTCGGCACCAAGTCTGCATGAGATTCTCTCTCCCCCTTCCACTATCCCCCCTACTCGTGCATGCTCTTTCTCATATAAATAAATAAATCTTTAAATTAAAAAAAAGTCATTTTAAAGGGCATGATAGTCATTTTAAAGGGTGCCTGGGTGGCTCAGTGGGCTAAAGCCTCTGCCTTCGGCTCAAGTCAAGATCTCAGGGTCCTGGGATGGAGGCCCACATCGGGCTCTCTGCTCAGCGGGGAGCCTGCTTTCTCCTCTCTCTGCCTACTTGTAATCTCCTTCTCTCTATCAAATAAATAAAATATTTTTAGGGCTCCCTGCTCAGTGGGGAGCCTGCTTCCTCCTCTCTCTCTGCCTGCCTCTGCCTACTTGTGATCTGATCTCTCTGTGTCAAATAAATAAAAATCTTAAAAAAAATTTTTTTTTTAATTAAAGGGCATGATAAAAACATATCCAGATGAGCTCTAGGACCTTGTGTACATATTTAATGATCCCAGCCTGGGTCAGTGTCACTCTGGGCACCTGACATTTTCCATTTCCCTTCCTTCTATGGGCAGTAGGTAGGCTTAGTTGACAGAGCACCTCCCCCAGGATGACACTGCCCTACCTCCTGCAATGGGCAGGGACTGCTGGTGACCCCCAGGGACAGGGCTTCTCCACACCCGACAAGGGGCTTTAGCACCTACATCAACCTCCTTCAAAAGCCCAGGAATTGAGTAGAGTACTTCCTAGTTCAAGGAGGAGGAATGAGGCTCAGGGAGTACCACCTCACCTATCCTCACAGGGTCCTCAGACAGAACTCTGTGCAGGTCCCCCAAACCCCACAGGCCAATTTTCCTCTTGCTACAACACTCCAAGAGGCAACTCACATGAACGTGGCCTCCCCAACTCCTTCCCTCAGCCCTGGGTGACAGAGTTGCAAAAACTGGATGAAGCTTCCTACAGGGAACAAAGAACCCCTCCCCCTTCCCTAGACATTCCCATCAGGCAAGCAAAGGACAAACACTCCCTTCCCCCCTGCCTGAACTTGCAGCTTCCAGGAATCTTAGGCCCATCGCCACGGGGTCTTTGAGAAGTGCCTTTGTCCTGTGGGCTGGGCAAAGGGCACAGGAGGAGAGGAGCCTACAGGCGGGGCCTTCAGGCTGTTGGGTTGTTCTGACAGCTTGTGGTCTCAGCCTAGCCACACACAAGGTGCTGGCCCACAAGCTCCCCAATCTGGCAGGCAGGAAAGCAAGGGGGAAGCTGGCCCCTTCCTGAGAGGGACACCCTGAGGGGCGGTGACCAGCCTTGGACAGAACGCTGGCGGGGTAACTATAGCAAGGAAGGTAACCATAGGGCTCTCATTAAAGGGAAAGACCAGAAAAAGGGAGGGGAAGGGCAAGGGGATGGCTGAGGGGTGAAATGTAGCTGACCCTCTGTTGAGAATCCCTCTCCCACATTCCAGAACATTCAGGCACGTGTCCTTAAAAAGCTCCAAGAACAACTGTTTTTCCTGGGGTGAGGAAAGCTGGATCCCCTGTGTAGGCTTGGGGCAAAAGCAAACAGAACAAAAAACAGGAGATGAGAACAAAGAGCCAGAGGCCCAGAGACTGGAAATCCATCTCAGCAGCAAAGGGAGAGAGGATATCAGTTTCACGTCTATGGGGGCCAAATTCCAGGGCCTCCCTCCATGGAGTGCTCCTTCAAGGAGGCAGACGGCTGGGCGTGGGCTTCCAGCAAAGAGGATCAAAGGCCGGGGAGGTGGGAACACAAGGAATGGAAGGGTGGACAGCACGTCGGAAGGAAGAAGGCCACCAAACGGGGTTCACAGGCACCTCAGAGCACTCCACTTCCCCCAACAACTGACCGCCACCTCCTGTCATGGGGGTGACAGACAGACAAGAAGGCTGGACAAAGCCACGCACCGCACTTCACCCAGCCCGTCATTGATGCCCGTCACTGGGTTAAACCCTCCGCTCTGAGGGCGCCTGGGTGACTCAGATTAAGCATCTGATTCTTTTTTTTTTTTTAAGATTTTATTTATTCATTTGACACAGAGAGAGAGATCACAAGTAGGCAGAGGCAGGCAGAGAGAGGAGGAAGCAGGCTCCCCGCTGAGCAGGGAGCCCGATGCGGCCTCGATCCCAGGACCCTGAGATCATGACCTGAGCCAAAGGCAGAGGCTTTACCCAATGAGCCACCCAGGCACCCAAGCATCTGATTCTTGATTTCAGCTCAGGTCGTGATCTCGGGGTCCTGGATGGAGCCCCGCAATAGGCTCCACACTTAGCAGGGAGTCGGCTCGAGGATTCTCTCCCCCTCCCCCTGCTCTCTCTCCTCTCTCTCAAATAAATAAATCTTTAAAACAAACAAACCAACGTTCTGCTGACAAAAGGGTCAATTACTCAAGCTGGCTCCCAGGTGTGAAACCAAACTCCAGGCCAATGGAGGCTCCTGCAACTCAAGTGCCCTGATCCTGCAAAGGATGGCATTTACCTCACTGCTCAGCCAGCAGGAGGTTAACAGAGCAGATAAGAAGAGGAAGACTGGTTTTCATTTACTCTGCATGTCACCATTCCATACACATTCCCACACTCACTCACATGAGTAACCCTCCATTTGGGGCCAGGGCCCAAGCCCATGCTCAGAACACGTTCGTCTCACGCCCTCTGGGACCTGGCTAGTTGGGGGGCGGGGGGGGGTCTCACCGAGGCTGTTCCCGCCACAAGCCTGTAGGATCCGCCGGGCTCGTTTCTTAGCATCTTCTGGGAAGCTGGGGCTATCCAACAGGTTTGGGTAGGTGCAGAGTGCCATCACCTGGGGGAGCAGAGGCACAGGCTGGACTCCCAGCACCCCCCCACCCCAGAGCCCCAGGAGGGCCACGAGGGACCCTGAGCATTGCCACTGTGACGATGACAACTTCAGGACATGCTGTAGCATGCCTCTCCGCGAGAGCCTGGGGGGAGCTTGGAGTGGATGGGGGAGGAGCACGCTGGGCTCTTTGCAGCAGGAGAGATGCTGAAAGGTGGGGTGCCTCATGACCTGGGCTTGGGACCCAAAGTGGGGTGCTGCCAGAAGAGGAGCCGGGGAACAGGAGGAGCCTGCCCCTCAGTCCCTGGCCCCAACTCTTCCAAAGAGGGCGGCAGTTCACGCACCCAAGGCCACAAGATCCAGGGGGCTCCTGAGCAGGGACCAGGGCTGAGCAGGCAGGTGAACCCCAACTGAAAGGGGCACAGACCCCTTCCTAACTCACAGGCTGTGTCCTCCCCTACAACCTCAACTCCCGCCCCCTTTCTCCCCATCATCCCCTTTCCTGGCCAGAACGGAAAGCCGGCTCAGCTTTCCCATCTCTATAACAGAGAAAATCACCCTAACCTCACAAATTAAGAGGATTAAGCAAGGAAATGTTTGCAAAAGTGCCAGTAAACCCCAGCTCAACCCCAGCTCACTGGGCAAGTCTAAGCTGGCAGCTCAGGAACCGTGCCAAGAGCCCTGAGGGGTTGGGGACATGAGGGCTCGTGGCTCTGACACCAGCTGGCTGACTTCCGGTTCAGGTGGGAGCTGGCTTCTTGGAGCCTCGCTCTGCTTCATTTGTACAGTGGGCAGTGCCCCGGCCCGCCCTCCTCCCATAGGCACTTGTGAAGATGAGAGAGGTGTGAAGGCTGCAGGATGCCAGCACCAGGTAGGAGAGGCTGGGATTGCCATAGCCAGAGGCAGAACTGGATTTGGGAACATGTCAGCCAGCCAGAGGAGGCTGAGGCAGCAGAAGCCTCTCCATGCCCAGAGCCCCAGGCTCGTGTGGGGAACAGCTTTTGCTCCCTCCTCCAGAGCTGCGGGTCAGGGCCCTCCAGCCTCCTCCTGCGGAGCTGCTCTCTTTGGTCTGATCCATTTCCCCATCCCAGGCCCAGTCTGGGGCCTCGTCTCTTCGCGGGCAGCTGGTACACTCCTGAGCTCAGCTGCAGTGGCCACGGGAGGGGAGCCCCACACCGCTCCACCAGAGAGCAGGGCAGGGCCGCCCCGCCACGCCAGCCCCTACAGCAGGGGACACAGGCCGGGAAAAGGGCCGGGGCCTCCGGTGCTCAGCTGCCCTGCTCGCCCGAGCCTGTGAACCTTAACCGCATGAGGACATTTTGCTCCAATTCTTCTCTGGGAAACAGCTTTCGCCACACCTGGTCTCTAGCCTCTGTTCAAGAGGCCCTTGGCATTTCCCACTCTGTTTTTGTCTCTCCAGCCCACCAATCCCAAAATTTCAGCCCATGCAGCTTCCTTGCGGTTGGTGGCCAAAATGAAACATTAAAACGCACCTCCTGGAGACCTCAGGAGCAAGGCGGGTCGCATCAGCAAGGCAGCAAAGAGCAGCAGCTGACAGTGGTCACCAACCCCACCCTCTCCTGCTGGGCCGGGGGTGAGCACTTCATACTCAGTGTCGCACTGAGGCCCCCAGCTGTCCTCCAAGGCAGCGCTCTGGCGATCTGCCCTTGCTCAAAGCCAGCCAGCTGGTAAGTGGCAGAGTCAACACTCAAACTCGGGGTGTCTCACTTGGGATAAAAGTATCTGGACCCCCTAAACCACCCTCCCAGCCCACTGGGCCTCTACCGCTCCAAGCTGCCTCTCCGATGCGCTTATCAACCAAGCTCTGATCTCAGTATCCGAGACCAGGGACTATGGAAGGGCATCCCTGCGAGCCTCGTACACAAGAGTAACCCCGACGTAAGTCTAGACATTCTAGACAACTTTGGAAGGGAAGGAGACTGAAGGAGAGACCCAGGGGACATCAGGCTCCGGAGGGGCCTGCTACTTCCACGGCACCTCCCTGTGGGATTCTGGTGCCTGCTGTGTCCCGAGGGGGCTGCACAGGAGAGGAAGCAGGGATGAGAGGAGCTGGCTGGCCCGACCAGGGTCCAGTTCCCTGCTCTCCCAGCAGCCTCTGCTCCAGAGGGCCAGCTTACCTGTCGGAGGAAAGTTATTGGCTGCTGGCCCATGGCCTGGGCGTCCCCAATGTTGGCACGGATGACTTCAGTGAACGGTTTTTTGATACCCTGAGCAGAGAGAAGACAACAGGTGGTTACTTGGAGACTCACAGATCCTGGATTCCAGAGGCCAAGCAATTCCCCCACAGGATATTAATAAACACTCCTATTTTGAACCTTACCAGGTGTCAGGCATAGTGCCAAGCCCTTAACATGACTCGCCCCATTTAACCTTCACCACCCCATGAAGAACTAGTATTAATCTCACTTTACAAATGAGGAAAATGAGGCTTCAAAAGGCTAAGCAACTTGCCTGAGATCACATAATTGATAAATACAAGTAATGGGATTTGCAGCCAGACTCCAAGATCACTCTTCTCAACCACTACGCTCCCCGGCCCCCACTTTCTAAGAAGGCTGCAACAGCTCTCCTGGGCTACCAAGCACCCTGAGGCAGCTGCAGGTCCAGGGCTCGCCAGCCAACTGGGCCTGGGAGGGATGCCTACAAAGACGGGCTCGGGGCAAAAGTTGTGGGAGGCAGGGGTCAGCAGCAGAGGCCCCCGAACATCAGGGAGAGGCCTCCACAACTCGCCCCCAAGCCCGGCTCCACCTTGACAACCTAAATAAATGGCAAGGACACCAGGGTCACCCTCCTCTCCAGAGGACCCCTGACCAGCAGGGACCTCTAGGCTTGTTCCCTTGCAACCTGGTTTTGCAGAATAAAGAATGTGGGCCGATTTTCACTTAAAAAAAAAAAAAAAGCCATCAGAGATGGAAAGAGTGGCTGCAGAACTATCTCGTGGTCACCGCCTGAGCAATGTGTTCAGCACAGGAAGGAGGTCCCAAAGAGGAGGGACTCAGAGACCTGCCAACCTCAATGTGACGGGAAGAGGGGGTTGGTAATGACTAAAGGACTCCGGGCTGCTGCAAAGGAGAAAATGCACTCTGGACAGAGGTTCTGGGGATCTGGAAATGTGGGGATTCCACAGAGCTCCCTGTAAGTCCAGAATTTGCCACTAGAAGAGCGAGAATCAGCAGCAGGTTCAATGACCCCTCGTCCCAGGGTGGCTGAAGGGTTACCCGAGACAAACAGTACGAAAGCAAACTTGGCAGAGTACAAACATCATCATCTTACAAAGCCGGACCAAGGACGAGGTCAGGAGGGTCGTGGCAGAGGGAGAAAGCTGTGGGGAAAGGGCAGGACCGAGGGGTGGCCTGGGCAGAAGGCCTGGCCACCTTCCCATGTCCAGCTGCCCTTTCCTCAAGGGCATGTTAAATTCAAATTTTAAAAATACAATTCTACATGGGTTTTTTTTAATTTTTTATTAAATTCGACTTAGTTAACATATAGTGTATTACAGTTTCAGGGGTAGAATTTAGTGATTCATCAGTTGCATGTAACACCCAGTGCTCATTACATCAAGTGCCCTCCTTAATGCCCGTCTCCCGGTTACCTCATCCCCCTCCAGTAACCCTCAGTTTGTTTCCTAGAGTTAAGTGTCTCTTAGGGTTCGCCTCCCTGTTTTCTAAGGTTTTGACCCTTGTCTTTTCTCCATTTCCCAGTGTGTGAATAAAGCACCTTCAGAAAACTTTCCCTTTTCGAAATCAGTACTACACACCTCAAGTAAAAAACACTGACCTTAAGGGACGACAGTAGCTGGCCAACAAGTGTTCCTGACCCTCATCTGCCACCCCGAAGCCCCTCTCATGTATCTGGCTGCTCTGGAGAGAGAAGGCATGGGGTGGGGGGCAGAGCAGGCAGAGGAGGGTATCTCAGAAATGGCCGTGGACCTTCATAAACAGGGCTTGATCAAGTCTCTAAAAGCCTATGGGAGGGGGGGGAAAAGGCCTTTTAATTCCCTGTGTCCCTTCTGCAGAGCTCTTCAGGGCTGGTCAATATGAAAAGAGGTCAAAGGGGGCATGGGAGAAGCAGCTTAAGTGTCCTGAGGGCCAAGGCACGTGGGTGGCACCACCCTTTGCTCCAGGGCTAGGACAGGGGTGACAGCAGGACCCTGGAGACACTGTGAGGCATGTGGCTTCAGGGCTCACCCCACAGGCAGGAGGCTGGGGGTAAAGGAGGGGCCAGGCCACGGCGTGCAAAGGGGTAAGACTGACTCACCCGCTGGCGCTGGCCTGGGCTCGCGGCACAGGTCCCTCTGTCAGCCTGTGAACTGCCACAGCCCCCTAGGCCTGGCCAGCTGAGCACAGGTAATTTCTATGGTACAGGCACAGTTCATTCTTTGGTAGGGATAAAATCCGTCACAGTCGAGGGCCAGGAACCAACACACAGCTGCGGGCCCTTGGCCAGCCCAACGCAGGGAGAGAATATGCCTGGAACAGAGCCCTGGATGTTCCTTTCCCATGCCCGCCCCCTGCACTGCTCAACCAATTCAGGGCCCGCTGACGAGAAGCCTGGGAACACTGAGCATCTCTCTTCTTGGGTTGGGGTGCCCAGAGACCTCAGGCATTTTGCGGTGATGGATGAGCTGGGGGTAGGGGTGGGATGAGCTGGCTCCCTTGAATGGGCAGCAGACCAGCCTGCCCAGCCAAAGGCCCCCATACAGAGGACACTGTTCTGTGCAGATTCCTATCTCTAGGCACTCAAGGTCCACACGGGATGGGAAATACCAAGGAGTCAGGGACTGACTCCTGCCCACAGTGACTCATCCAGGCCTGGTCAGCACACCCAGTAGTGACCTTGCCTCTCAGCCCAGCCCCCAGGAGCCTGTCAGGTCAGCAGGTAGCATCCTAGTTTCCTCTCACAGTATCCAGGAGCACGTCTAGATAATCCACCCATACACCTCCCACCCGGGCAGTGAGATAAGGTCCTACCCAGCCAAACTCCCTCCCCACCATTCAGCTTAAGTAGGGATAAGGGAACAGACCCTCAGGCTCAAGGAATGGCATATTTCAGAGGGCCTTATAGGGGAGAAGGAAAAAGACTATCATTGTCCTTCCCAGTTCATAGGCCTAACATCACTATGAGGGGTTGAGGGGACGAAGGACGATCTTACAGGCACAAGGCAGTTTTCCTGAGTGAGGGATGGCTCCCGTCATTTCATGTGACATGTGGGGGGGGGAGGCTTGGTAGGACAGTTATTCCGTGGAACAGAGCCCTGGATCTTCTTTTCCCATGCCCGCCCCCTGCACTGCTCAACCAATTCAGGGCCCGCTGACAAGACACCTGGGAATACTGAGCATCTCTTTTCTTGGGTCTGGGTACCCATGGTCCCACCAAGGTCCACAAGGGATGGGAAATACCCTGAACTCTGGGGGTCTGTGGGAGGGTTACCCATAGAAACTAAGACTCACAGGGCAGCAGCAGGAATGATAACTGATGAGCTCCAATTCATGACAGCAAGGCCAAGGCCAAGGCCCAGGCAAGACAGAGCAAACACTGCAGAATGCATTCCCAGACCCAGACACTCAGCAAGAAGGCAAGGAAATGGCATTCCGTGGTGCTTCTCCTCAGGCAACTCTCATTAGTATGAGAAAAAGGGCTCTTAAGAGTTCTAACTGGCGGGTGCCTCTGGTGGCTGGGTTGGTTAAGCGACTGCCTTCAGCTCAGGTCATGATCCTGGAGTCCCAGGATCCAGTCCCACATCGGGCTCCTACCTCCATGGGGAGTCTGCTTCTCCCTCTGACCTTCTCCCCTCTCATGTGCTTGCTCTCTCTCTCCTTCTCTCTCTCAAATAAATAAATAAAATCTTAAAAAAAAAAAAGAGTTCTAACCAGCTTCTAGCTGTTTTCATCTCAAATTAGTCTTTAGAAGAAATAAATTAGGGCGCCTGGGTGGCTCAGTGGGTTAAAGCCTCTGCCTTCGGCTCAGGTCATGATCTCAGGGTCCTGGGATCGAGGCCTGCATCGGGCTCCCTGCTTAGCGGAGAGCCTGCTTCCTCCTCTCTGCCTGCCTCTCTGCCTACTTGTGATTCTCTCTCTCTCTGTCAAAAAAAAAAAAAAAAAAAAAAAAAAAGGAAGGAAGAAAGAAAGGAAGAAATTGGCCCCATTTTGCAGAGGCATAAACTGAGGCCAAGGTGCTCTAAAAGACTTCTCTGAGCCCCACGGCACGTAAAGCAAAGCCCAGGATGTAAGTCCATGGTGACCTGGACAGGGTGGGTGGGGAGGGTTCGTTTTATTAGAAGCCCACACTACGAATCTGTTTTAACATAGCATCTAGGGCGCCTGGGTGGTTCAGTGGGTTAAAGCCTCTGCCTTTGGCTCAGGTCATGATCTCAAAGTCCCGGGATCGAGGCCCGAATCCGGCTCCCTGCTCAGCAGGGAGCCTGCTTCCTCCTCTCTCTCTCTGCCTGCCTCTCTGCGTACTTGTGATCTCTGTCAAATAAATAAATAAAATCTTAAAAAAATAATAAATAAATAATAAAGTGGCATCTAAATGCTAAAGAAAATGACCAGTGAGATTTCACCAGTGTGCTTGGCACAACCAGAGTTTCCGATCTTAGTTCTCAGTTAACTATAACCATGTGCTATGTAGCACCTCCCGTTTTTACCGGTGTAGATGTAGCACACACTGACGTTAACAGTCACAATCAGTTTTTCCCTCTATTTACGAATGTTTTACCCCAACTGTGTGTACTTTACAAACAGAAGTAGAGCCATTCCTCTGTCTCTACTTGTGCCAACTTCCTCCCCTCCTGCAATAAAGGAAAAAAGAAGTAGGTTGAGGAAGAACTGACAGATCTTTTCAAAACTCCTACTAATTGTAGCTTATTTTTAAGTGCTGTTCCCAGTGAACATGAGGATCTGAAAAGCTAATAGTTTCTCCCTGTTTGGAACATGGAGCTGCTTTCAGGGAGAACCAGGGCCTCCGGAGAGCACACAGACAGGACTGGAGCTGAATGGCCCCTTTCACACCCACTTAACCAACTTCCCCTCCCTCCTCTTCAGGCTTTCCTACGCATTCTCCACTCCTATCACAGACGGAAGAAGGATGGGTCTTGCCTGGCAAGCCACCTCAAAGTCAAACACAAGAACCATGTGTCCAGCCAAACAATGAGTATTGTTTGTGGAGCACCTGGTGAAATAATTCCAAAAGGCAGCATAAAGGCCAGGACACCTTCAGATGAACAAGATGATAAAAAAGTCAGGGCAGGGGAGTGTGGGGGTGTGGGGGTGGATCTCTGGTCCCACCAAGTCACCTCTCTCGTTTTATAGACTAGGGAAACCAAAGCCCAGAGAGGAGATGAGAGTCACCCCAAGTCATCCTACAAATCCCTACCCGTCCCATCTCTACCCAATCAAACCCTTTATCAGTCCAGTTTTGATCACTGCAGTTCAAAACAGAGGTAGAAAAAAATGAAGCTGTGCAGAGCCAAGCCAAAAAAAGAAGCAAAAATGACTGGGAAAATACGGCACTCTCAGAAGGGGCACTGTGTAAGCTAGCAAAGTAGCAAGAGGCTGTCCCCCAAAATGAAAGGTTTAAGTGAGGCTATGCTGGCTTGGCTGAGCTGTCTCCAGCACCTGGACTGGGACAAAGTGAGGATAAAACGAGAAGGGATGGGCTTGAATGAAAAGACCAGAAAGCAGGTGGACAGAAAACCCAACTTACTCAGGAGTAGGCCATGGGAGTGTGGGGCGTCTGTCCCAGAAATCACAGGTTGTTTCCAGCTTAAATGATCAAGAAATTAGTCCACCTCAATCATGGAAACATACCCTGCTGGAAACGCTTCATGGTTCCCCACTTCACACCAAAACCCCCACTTTGCACCAGAAAATCCTGAGCCTGGCACCCAAGACTCCAGCCCACCTTTTCTGTCTCATTCATCTCCCATATCCCCCTGGCCATAGCACTCTTCAAACAGCACCAACCCCTGCCAAATGCCAGAACTTGCCAACCTTCCATCTCTGCTCACAGCTCCCACCTGGAATGCTCTCACATTTCTCTCTGCCTGGTAAAAAATCCCACCAGTCCTTAAAGAAGTGGTAGGGGAGAGGCTCAGGTCCAGAGAACAGCTGGGCAGTCAGCCTCCTGAAGACAAAGACAGGACACCTTCTGTCCATAATCCACACTCAGGCTGCTATTTAGCAAAAGGTAGACAGAGAGAATCCCTGGAGCCCTTACCAGCTCTGAAACCAAAGGAATCAGCTGTAAAGTGATAAGCCAGGAACAACTTAATCTCAGCTTTGTTTTAACAGAGAGACTGTTGTCTCAAGGACAGGCAATTCCAGTTGCCCAGATATTCACTAGGAGCAGAGTGGCAAAACTCATGTTTTCTGTTCCTGGCCCACCTCACACCTCAGGACAGGAAAGCACAGAAAGCGAGCCAGACTTCTATGGGCCAAACCTTAAACTTAGCCTTGAAAGGAGTCAGAGGGAGATCCTGAACTCTGACTTGTTCAGTTCACTATTTTCAGTCAGGAGAACTGGGCATCCCCCACTGCTTCCTCCCATGCATTCATGGGACACTAAGTGACCAACTCACCCCAGAGTCACCCAGTTCTAGAGCCTCTGAGGGCAAGATCAAGGAATCCTCCCCCACCCGAATTCTGGGTTAGAATATCTTAGGCAAGCAGCTGTTTCATCAGATCTTACAAATCTTAGGCGTGTTTGCTTTTTTTTTTTTTTACACTGCCACTCTTGACTCAGCCTCCTAAATTCCACTCAGGTTAGAACTGGTATCTTACAGAGGTATCTCTTACACGCACCCCGTCACCCCGGTTGTAGGAAAGGAAGAGAGAAATTACTCCTGGGATGCGGTCACTTTTACATGCAGCTACACACGAAAGCCAAGATCCCAGCCAGCCACCAAGACAAAGAAAGTCCAGGGTCATCCTACCAGGGCCCCAAAGGCTCAAGACTTTGACTACCCACTGCGATGAGTGTATCCCCAGAGAACAAAAAATGTGGTGGCCAATCAAGGTTTCAGTGGGGGACCTAAAGGCAGGAATCCTTCAGGACCCTCCTCCACACCTCCACTCCTGTCTTGGAAGCATTACCGGCACAACGACCCAAAAGGTCTCAGAAAGAAAAAAGCTTTGTCTTGGAGCTTTCCTCCCTCTCCTCCCACCTAACACGGTCTCCTGCCCAGCACTCCCTCTCCCGCACCCCCTTACACCATTCCTCCATTTTACTTTCTTCAAGGCACTTATTCAGGATCCGAAATCCTCTTGTGTATTTCTCTACTGCTTGTTGCCCTCCCCCCGCGGATCTTGGTTCCACGGGCAGGAAAGCCACATAACGCGCCGTGCCTGGCACCACCGGGCTCTCGATTATAACTGACGAATTCAATTCAACAAGTGAACCGTATCTGAGGGCCCTACTTGGTGCCAGGTGCCGGGCACCAGTGGGTGCAGGGACGGGAGGAGGGCAATCTTGTCTTAGCCAACCTTGGCCGAATGAAGGAGCTGGCACCGGGGTGGGCGGCAGCCCCAGCGGGTGGACCCCGGCCGCGGACAGCTACGGCTCCCCCGCCCCCTGCCCGTTTCGGCGACCCTAGCCTCCCGGGGCCCTCCCGCCCCGCGGGCCCCGGCGCCCGCGCTCACCCGCTGCAGCTCGAGCTCGATCTCGCCGGCCTTGAGCACGATGGGTCCCCGCACCGCATACTCCACAGCCTTCACCTGCGGGTTCATGGACTCCAGCGTGAGGATGCGCTCGCGCCGGCTCCGCTCGGGCCGCACCTTAAGCACTGCCGAGGCCTCGGCGGCCGCGCTGCTCTGACTACGGCTCCACGGGCCCGGGGTCCGGGGGCAACAGCCCCGCCGGACCAGTGCCGCTGCCCGCTGCATCGCGCTCCCGCCCGGGGAAACCTTGACACTAAAAGAAAAAGAACAAACACGTCGCGCACGGTCCAAGGAGGGCACCAGCGCCCCCACCCCCCAGCCCAGCCAAGGGCCCTTTCAGCGAGCCGAGCCACCCTGGCTCCGGGGCCGGGTGCCCATCCCCCGGCGAGTCGGACCCTCCACCGCGCTACCGCAGAGCCAAAGCAGTTCTGCAAAAGCTCCGTCCAGTGCACGCATGCAACGTGCCTGTCGCCGCCGCCTGGCCACCACTCGCTGCGCCCAACTAGCGCGCGCGCCTGAAACTGGCCCGGGGCTTCGGCAACCGCAGCCGCATTTCAGCGCCCAGAGCCCGCACCGCCCGGCCCCCTGCGCTCGCACACCCACAGCCGGCGGCTCCGCCCCGGGCCTGCCCACTGGCTCCTGGGCCTCGTAGTTCTCCAGTACGCTTCCAGAGCCGATGTGGAGACCTGGTCGAACTACAAGTCCCATAGTGCTCCGCGCTGGCCTGATAGGGGGCCGGGCCGGAGGCGGGAACGATCCTCAGACTCTGCCGGGGGCTAGGCTGACTCTTTGTCCCGGCTGAGGGGCTCGGGAGCCGGGCTGGGGCAGGGCCAGGGGCTGTTTTTTCAGCCTGCTACGAATTTAGAGCTATTTGCAGTGCTTCCTTGGAAACACATCCCTCCCTCCCGCAAACCCTCCCCCTACTCCACCCACTACCCAACACCTGTGAGGAGACAGGCGGAGAGATGGTGCAGTCCTCGCTTAGGGTTTCATCATCCAGGGCCCGAAGGTGGCAGTGGCCGCTTAACAGGGGCTGGTAGGAAGTGGAGCTTGGGAGTTTGGGGACTTGATTGCCACTCTTTACCCCTCTGAACGTCGGCTTCCCTGTCAGCAAAGCGGAGATCTGAGCCCAGCCTCTAAGGGTTGTTGTGAGAATTAAAGGATCAGCCCTGGCCAGGTACCAGGTGGTCAGGCTTTTCCTGATTTCATCTGTAGCACTTCCCTAACTTCATTTACTTCTTTATTTCCTTGCAAGCATCCGATACTACCTTGTTTAGATACCTCTTACGGGCTGCCACAAACGCTCCAGAAGGGCAGTTTTTCTTAATCATCCTATTCACAGCACTTCAAAGGGTTCCTGGCAGGTAGGTAGGCACTAGTAAATATTTGTCGAAGAATGAATGCTCAGCATAGGGTACCTATTTTTTTTGGCAAAGTTATTACCAGGCAAAGGCAGCTTGGCTCCCTCACAGTGAGTGCAGGGCAAGAGTCGATAGGAAAACACCAGGTCTGAGACACCAAAATCCAAAGAGCGCGCAGGAGAAATCACTTTCCCTCTTTGGGCCTCAGATGTCTATCCGCAAAGTAAATTGGATTAAATGACCCCTAAGGTCCCTTTCCCTCTTGGAAATTCTGTGTCTAGGTGTTCTCCTGCAGAAAAGCAGCCCAAAGCTCCCTCACCCCAACAAACACACACACTCAATATTGTATTTGTGAAAGTAGGGGGTAGGGAGCCCTTAAAAAGCACAGCAGTATAGGGGAAAAGGTACTAGAAAATCTGGGTTTGAATGTACATACATATAATCACTTACCTCTTAGCTGACTTTGAGCATGTTATTTAGCATTTGTAAGCCTAGCTTCCCCATCTGTAAAATGGGGTAACACACTACCTCTTGGGACTGTGAGGATAGTTCAATAGGTAACTGAAAAAGCCAAGAGTTTGGAACCTAGTGCTGTGGTGTCTCTTACTCATCGTCATCAAGAGAATGCCATATACTTGGATTAAATAAATTGATTATCAATAAAGGGAAAAAGGGGATGGAGGGAGCAGCAGAAACGAAAATCTCTCTGAATATTCCTATGTTAGCTAACTGGCTTGCCCATCAAGGACAGTTATTTGGACTTCTTCTCAATGGTTCCACCCCCAGCACGTATGTTGATACTGTCTCCTTCCTGGCCTCTGTTCCAGCAGCCAGGTATTCAGTCTTCAGGTAGAGATTCCCCCCAGGGAGCTTGGCTTCTCTAAGGACTCCACTGCTTTCAATGTCATGCTCTCACCTGTTCTGCCCAGTTGTGGAGAAACACACCCACACACCCCTCTATTTCTAAAACACATTTAACCTTGACCTGCATATGATGTAAACACAGTCCTTCACTGTTCACCCAAGGGTTGATGCACTTCCTGTTGCCTCCACCCCAGATCAGAAGGGCAGGGGACCTGGAAGTGTGGATGGGCATAGGGAGGTGAGGACAAATCCATTTGCAAAACTGGGAAAAACAATGCCTAGCACACAGTCCATCTACGTGGGCTCACACGTCATCATTGTAGAAAACAAGTTAATGTCCCAATTATGTCCTTAGCCAACCTGTGATGACTGCATGAGAAGAAAGCTCCCTTTCTTTCCTTTGAACCACACTTTCATACTTACCACTGTGTAACCTGATAGACATCAATGAAGTGAAAAAGGCTGGCATTATCCCCATCTTGCATTTGAAGCTCAGAGAGATTAAGTGACTTGTTCAGGTGGCATAGTCAAGTGCAGAGTATGAACTGTGATTTTTAATCCAGTTCTTCATGTAGCTCTGTGGGTTTGGAAATTTGTACTGCCACTGTAATGCACTGAACCCTAGAAAGGCTTTTGGGTGGTAGTTGTGATGATGATGTTGATAATAGAGTAAGCTTTGCCTTAATTTTGCCCTCTAGGGGCTCCTGGGTGGCTCAGTGGGTTAAAGCCTCTGCTTTCGGCCCAGGTCATGATCTCAGAGTCCTAGGATCTCTGCCTGTCTCTCTGCCTACTTGTGGTCTCTCTCCCTCTCTGTGTCAAGTAAATAAATAAAATCTTAAAAAAAATTTTTTTTTTGCCCTCTACATCGGTGCCTGGGTGGCTCCATCAGTTAAGCAGCTGCCTTCAGCTTGGGTCATGATCCTAGAGTCCTGGGATCAAGCCCTGCATCCGGCTCCTACTCGGTGGGAAGCCTGCTTCTCTCCCACTTCCTCTGCTTGTGTTCCCTCTCTCGTTGTGTCTCTCTCTATCAAATAAATAAAATCTTTAAAAAAAAATTTTTTTTTGCCCTCTACACCAGATTGGGGTGGAGCAGGATCAGGCTTCTAAATATTGAAGATAAAACCTCATTGAAAGGGCACCTCGGTGGCTCAATGGGTTAAGCCTTTGCCTTCAGCTCAGGTCATGATCTCAGGGTCCTGGGATTGAGTCCCAAATCGGGCTCTCTGCTCGGCAGGGAGCCTGCTTCCTCCTCTCTCTCTTTGCCTGCCTCTCTGCTTACTTGTGATCTCCTCTCTGTCAAATAAATAAAATCTTTTAAAAAAAAAAAAAATCCTCATTGAAAGAGTCATGAAGGTCATCTCTGTGAGCTGGATGAGATCTCCAGACACACGGCAAATCCTTGACGATCCACAGTTGGGAGAGTCATTTGTTTGCAAGACATGGAACCAGTCATCATTCCTTAACAAGTTTTTCCTGAGCACCTCCCATGTGCCAGGTGCTGACCTGAGTTCTGTAACTATAGTGAGTCACACAGATGGTCCTTGCCTACACAGACATACAATTTCTTAGGAAAGGCAGACATCCATTAGATAAGCACACACACAAGCATGTGATTGCAAACTGTGATAACGGCTGGGGAGAAACAGGACAGTTCTATGAGTACGTATAGCCCAGAAGTCTGAGCTAAGGTTTCCCAGAGGAAGTAGTTGACGATCTGCCCAGAGAAACCTGGCAGGATGATAAGGGGTAGCAGTACTGATGGGTGTGGTAGACACGAGGATGTGCCCTCACCCATCAAGGGAAAACTTGCCTGAAAAAAAAGCAGCAGGAGAGGATTTGCCTTCAACCAAGGGGTGTGGTCCATAGCCAGTCTCCACCTGCCAATGCCATCAGGGTCTGCCTCACTTGCACAGAACTGCCTGGCCTGAGGTTGCCATCACACGCTAATGGGAGAAGCCTAGGCTCAGCGACTGAGCAAGACTCAGCAAGTGCTGGAGCAGTATTTGCTGCAAGGCTTTCCAGGAGGTTGGCTGAGGCTTTGGCAGGCCTGCTTCACGGTTTTTCTTTCTCTGTCCAATCCTGCTGCCTCCCACTTCCTCTTACAGAAGTAGATCGCTAATATCCATTTTGCACCTCACACTCCCTCTCAGTGTCCGTGATGAGGCACAAAATGTCCCAGGCCAGGGACTGCCGAGGAGCTCCAAGAAGGCTAGGGTGAGTGCAGGGCAGACTGTGAGGGAGGGGGGCAGGGCTGGAAGATAAGGGTCAGCGGTCAGCGGTTTAGGACAGGCAGCTGAGGTCCTAAATGTAAGAATTTCAGTTTTCATCCTAAGAATATAAAGCCTCTGGAACGCTTAAAGTAAGGGAGTCACATGATTATATTCATGTTTAAAGTTCTGCTGCATGAGGATGGATTGGAGAGGGGCAGTTGAGGGTGCAGGAGGAGGGACTATGGTACCAATAATGTCCAGTGTTGGCCTAGACTAGGGAATGGTGAGAAACAGACAGGCTCTTCCGGCATCCCCAGAATCTAGTATATCACCTGTCACACAAAAGTTCTCAGTAAAGGGCGCCTGGGTGGCTCAGTGGGTTAAAGCCTCTGCCTTCGGCTCAGGTCATGATCTCAGGGTCCTGGGATCGAGTTCTGCATCGGGCTCTCTGCTCAGCGGGGAGCCTGCTTCCCCCTATCCCTCTGCCTGTCTTTCTATCTACTTGTGATCTCTCTCTCTGTCAAATAAATAAATAAAATATTAAAAAAAAATAAAAAAGAAAGAAAGAAAGTGAGGGGGTCTTCCAAAAAAACAGAGGCATTATGGGGCTACAGGGAGGGACGGATGACCTTCCAGAAGGTCAGATCATGCTCAAGTTGGGTGCTTGGGTGACTTAAAGGTACTCTTGATCTCTTGCTCCCATGAACACTTGGGTAGCTGAGTGGAAATTAGTGTCCTCAGTAAATAAATGTCTTGGCCCAGGACAATGATTCTAAATTATTGTCCCAGGAGCCCCTGAGCATTTGCCTAAAATGCAGATTCCAAACTTTTTGGTTTTGAAACTCTAGGGGTGGGTTTGCCCAGGGATTTTCCTATAATTGGGATTTTTTTTAAAGATTTTATTTATTTATTTGACACAGAGAGAGAGATAAGATCACAAGTAGGCAGAGAGGCAGGTAGAGAGAGAGGGAGAAGCAGGCTCCCCGCTGAGCAGGGAGCCCGATGCGGGCCTCGATCCCAGGACCCTGAGATCATGACCTGAGCCGAAGGCAGAGGCTTTAACCCACTGAGCCACCCAGGCACCCTATAATTGGGATTTTTAATTTTAAAAATTATTATTATTATTATTATTATTATTATTATTATTATTACTATTATTATTGGAGAGAGAGCATGAGCAGGGGGAGGGGCAGAGGGAGAGAGAGAATCTTAGGCTCCACACTTATCCCAGGGCCAGATGCGGGGTTCCATCTCATGACCCTGAGATCATGACCTGAGCCGAAATTAAGAGTCCAATGCTTAACTGACTAGCCAGCCAGGCACCCCTCATATAATCAGGATTTTGATGGACCAAAGTTTGAGAACCACAGGTACAATGCAAGGCTAGGCAGTATCATAGTGGGAAAAACAGATCAGAGAGTTCTGAATTCTGGTTCCAAATCTGCCACTAATCTGTTGTGTGACCTTGAGCCAGCGCTGTCCTCTTCTTTGGTCTTAGCCTCCTCATCTGCAGAATTACCTGCATTTCTACCTGATTTCTGGGTTACTGACTCTAGCTTGAAGACATTCCAGCCTCCCCTTCCAGCCCAACTGATTCCCTCAGTCACGGCTGCAAACCTCTGCTCAGTGAGCCTCAGTTTCCTTACCTGTTAGTGAGGTGATGACAGTGTCTCCCTCAGAGGGTTGCTGAGAGAATTAAAATTATATATTTAAATATATATACTTATATATTTTAATTATAAATATATATTTATATATTTAAGTTTTTATTTTTTTAAAGATTTTTTATTTATTTACTTGTCAGACTGAGAGAGAAGGAGAGAGCATAAGCAGGGGGAGTAGCAGGCAGAGGGAGAAGCAGACTCTTCGCTGAGCAAGGAGCCGGATGCAGGACTCAATCCCAGGACCCTGGGATCATGACCTGAGCCGAAGGCAGGTGCTTAACTGACTGAGCCACCCAGGCGTCCCTATATTTAACAGTTTTAAAACAATTTCTGGGCAGTTTTATTAAAGAAAAATTTTGCACAATTTACTTTTTACCAGTCTGTCCTGACATGCTTCTAATGATACTAGAATCACCTGGATCAATACAGCCAGAGTACATACTCTGTTAGTATTTCCCACATGTTGTGCCAAATTCAATATTATTGCTACTGTAGTGATGGACACCAGTTTGGGCCAACATGGTGTAGTATGCTATTTCAGATTTCCTCAAGACCAGAGAGTTGTTGACGAGGATGACCAGTTTTGCTTTACCATGTCTGATCATCACAGTCTGCTTGTACCCCAGCATGTAGTTTTCACTTTTCTTAATGAGTTGGAGCCTAAAGTTGATCAACTCCAGCAAATTTTTCATCTTCTTTGTGGCCACCACCTTCCTGCCATAGGTGTTGGATGGCCCCAACTGAGAGCAGCCTAAGATGGCCTGGGACTAGAAGGACTAAAATGATCCCTCTTTCTTCCTTCTTCCCTCCCCTCCCTCTTCCTCTCTCCCTTCCACCCCTCTTTCTTTTTCCTTCCTCCCTTCTCCCTCCCTCCCTTCCTTCCTTCTTTCCTTCCTTCCTTCCTTGCTTCCTCCCTTCCTTCCTTCCTTCCTTCCTTCCTCTGTCCCCCTCCCCTCCCCTCCCCTTCCCTTCCCTTCACCTTGCTTTCCCTTCCCTTCCCTTCCCTTCCCCTCAGCTCTATGCCTAACGTGGGGACTTGAATTCAAATCCCCAAGATCAAGAATTGCATACTCTACAGACTGGGCCAGCCAGGTGCCCCTATAATGATAGTTTTAAAGTTTCTTTTCCTTATGGATATTAGGGTAGATTAGAAAGTCTGAAAGAAGAAACACTCTATTGTTAATGGTGGTTATCTTTGAGTGGTGGGCTTATTGGTGACTAATCTCTCTTTTTGCTTAATGTATTTTCAATGTTTTAAAAAAACAATGATAAAAATAAAAATAAGTTGGGGCGCCTGGGTGGCTCAGTGGGTTAAAGCCTCTGCCTTTGGCTCAGGTCATGATCTCGGGGTCCTGGGATCAAGCCCCACATCGGGCTCCCTGCTCAGCAGGGGGCCTGCTTCCTCCTCTCTTTCTGCCTGCCCCTCTGCCTACTTGTGATCTCTCTCTCTCTCTCTCTCTCTCTCTGTCAAATAAATAAATAAATAAATAAAAATCTTTTAAAAAAATAAAAATAAGTTAACAAACAAACAAACATAGAGTTACCACATTTTGGGTAAACTGTATACCACAAAGAAATTGAAGGCAGGGACTTGAACAGATAGTGTACACCTATGTTCATAGAATCATTATTCACAGTTGCTAAAAGGTGGAAACAACCCAACTGTCCCTTGACAGACGAATGGCTAAACAAAATGTAATGGAATGTTATTTGATCTTTAAGAGGAAGGAAATTCTGACGTAAAGACATTATGCTAAGTAGAAAGGACAAAGGCACATTATGCAGGCACAAAAGAACAAATATTGTGATTCCAGTTCTATAAAGGGCACCCAGAATAGGCAAATTTACAGTAACAGAAATTAGATTACTAAGGACTGGGGGAAAGGTGGAATGGGAACTCGTTTAATGGGTATAGAGTTTCAGTTTGAGAAGATAAAAATGTTCTGGGAATGGATGGTGGTGATGGTTACAGAAGAATGTAAGTGTACTCAATGCCACTGAATTGTACACTTAAAAATGCTCAAAATAGCAAATTGTTTATTATGTATATCTTACCATAATAACAAATAATCACAAGGATTCCCTGTATGTTGCAAAAAAATTTAAAAACTGTAAATCTTAGAATACTCATGGCCTTGTTTCAGAGATGGCTACTGAGCGTTTCTCGGAGGCATTTGTTCAGGATTCTCCATCTCTCCCTCTGCCACA
This sequence comes from Ailurus styani, assembly GCA_002007465.1. Classification (NCBI taxonomy): domain Eukaryota; kingdom Metazoa; phylum Chordata; class Mammalia; order Carnivora; family Ailuridae; genus Ailurus; species Ailurus styani. The sequence continues at coordinate 569,431 of LNAC01000570.1, forward strand.
TATCAGATGGCGCCCATCCTTGCCCTTCATGATTCCCTTTCTATATGAAGGCGTCATTAAAAAAAAAAAGTTAGGCTTGAGATCTTAGGATAAAATTAGGGGGAATTTGGTTGAGATCCCATCTGCTCGGAGTCAATTTGAGGCAAATTATTGCCTCCCTAACAAGCAAATATTAGTTGAGTTGAGCTAATAGCCAGAACACACGTATCAGTAAAGCTTTCAAAATGACGTGCAACATGAGTTAAAGATAAACTTGTAAAGATACAAAGCCAAGCTAGACAAGGCAACTAGCATGTTCAACTTAAGGGTAATTTACAGAGATCAAGAGAGAATAAAGACACCTGACAAAAGCAGTATTTAGAGTTCAGCATTGCATTGATAACATTTCAAAGCAGAGACAGCTTGTGGTCTTAACAACAGACTCAACAAAATCCACGAGGTATTGGAGCATGAGGAGAGGAAAGGGTAGAGGAGCAAAGGAGAAAGAGCAATTGTATAAGCTTCAGTAGCAAATACAACCTCTTTCATTCAGAATGTGTTTGTTGTTCCACATTCCTTGATTGCTTGCTTCCTGATCCTGCAGGGATGTGAACTCTTCAACTTTACTTCTTCAGTCAAAGACATTTGGAAAAGATTTCAGAGACAGTCCAAGAGACCAACATAAAGAGAATCCTTAGCAGCAAATTCAGTGACTTTAGCCATTCAGTGCCTTAAAGCACAGACAAAATATTAAGCAATGGCTCAAATCAATATTTCCAGCTCATTCCCTCTCCAGCTTTTCCCAGGTAGTTTCTTCATGAAGCCACAGAATCGTTCACCTAGAGAGGCTTGCAAAATAGTCTCAGGACCTAGGAACTTAAGTGAAAAAAATATTTATGCAAGGCCTTATGATGAGGGAACAGGAGGCAAGCTGAAGACAAAGCAGAAGCTGACACCCCGCACCCCCCACTCCATGGGACATATGTGACATTCTCAGGCACTCCTGGCTGCCTTAAAGGAAACACAAATAGTTAACTTGTAGAGATCACAATCCTGCAAGAACTGAGTCTCCTTCGGTTTACAAATGTCCTAACGATTTACAAGGAAGAAGCTTTCTTTTTTTTTTTTTTTAAAGATTTTATTTATTTATTTGACACAGAGAGAGAGATCACAAGTAGGCAGAGAGACAGGGAGAGGAGGAAGCAGACTCCCTGCTGAGCAGAGAGCCCGATGTGGGCCTCGATCCCAGGACGCCGAGATCATGACCTGAGCCGAAAGCAGAGGCTTTTAACCCACTGAGCCACACCCAGGCGCCCAGGAAGAAGCTTTCTTATCAATAACCTAATTTCCATAGACCCATAACTCAGTTCCTGAAGTCCTAACATCATCCTTGCCTCCATAAAATTGAGCAAGGCTGAGGCAGAAGGAAATGTAAATACAGTTGAATTTCTTCTAAACCTAAAGCCCATTGATAAGGACGTGTGATTGGAGGAATGTAACATTCCTCCAGGAAGCTCCCAATCATCTTACAGTTAATGCCTTACCAAAAGGAAAACGACCTTAACTTGACAAATAGCAAAAGCCTCCGGTATCCTGTGTGTCTCCTTTAATACATGACAGTTCTTTCAAAACCTCAATTTTTCCTTACCTCCCCTAACCCTGTGGTATATAATCATCCACCCCTCACAACCCCAGGGCAGCAGCTCTTTCTGCCCACAGGTCCTGTCCCCGTGCTTCGTGCTTTAATAAACCACCATTTTGCATCAAAGGTGTCTTAAGAATTTTTTTTTTTTGATCGGGCGCCTGGGTGGCTCAGTGGGTTAAGCCTCTGCCTTCATCTCAGGTCGTGGTCTCTGGGATCAGGCTCCCTGCTCAGAGGGGAGCCTGCTTCCTCCTCTCTCTCTCCCTCCCTCTTCGCCTACTTGTGATCTCTCTGTCAAATAAATAAATAAAATCTTTTTTTTTAAGATTTTATTTATTTATTTCACAGAGGGAGAGAGATCACAAGGAGGCAGAGAGGCAGGCAGAGAGAGAGAAGGGGAAGCAGGCTCCCCGCTGAGCAGGGAGCCTGATGCGGGCCTCGATCCCAGGACCCCGAGATCATGACCTGAGCCGAAAGCAGAGGCTTTAACCCACTGAGCCACCCAGGCGCCCAATAAATAAAATCTTAAAAAAAAAAAAAGAATTCTTTCTTGGTCATCTGCTCTGGACTTCACCCCATTAAACCTCACCTATATTCCAAAACTACATCACTTACACTTTGTAGTTCTCATTTATTCTTTTAACTTTTAAATTCTAGTTCATCTTCATTCTTCAGACCCCTCTGTGTTTTGGGTTTTTTTTTTTTTAATATTTTATTTATTCGTTTGACAGAGACACAGCGGGAGAGGGAACACAAGCAGAGGGAGTGGGAGAGGGAGAAGCAGTCTTCCCGTTGAGCAGGGAGCCCGATGCGGGGCTGGATCCCAGGACCCTGGGATCATGACCTGAGCCGAAGGCAGACGCTTAACGACTGAGCTACCCAGGTGCCCCCAGACCTCTCTGTGTTTTAAGAAAGCAAATGCATTTCTTATTTTATGCCTGGGGTAACAGGCACAGATATTTACCTACAACATTATCTGTGATTTTGGTTTATCACCAGGGTGTCCTGGTACAAAGATTTCTTTATTAATAAAAATATTTTTTAAATTATAGCTAACATTTATTAGGCATTTTTAATGTGTCGGGCTCTATGCTAAGCACTTTACTGTATCATCTCATAGGGATGACATACTTATCACTGTGCTCCTCATTACATGGATAGGAGTACTGATGTTCAGAGAAACTGGGCTACTTGTGAAGATCACACAGCTAATAAGTGGCAGAGCTGAATTTGAACTTAGGACCTAAAGGTTAAAACTTGACAAATAGCAAATTTGTTGCATTCCAACAAAATCGCCCCCACTTTGACTAGTCACAGGTAGAGTCCCCAAGCTACCTGCACTTCTGCCCAGACAACTGCAAACTCAAGGGTCCCATGACACCTCACTCGGGCTCAGTAATTCTCTAGAATGACTCACAGAACTCAGGAAAGCACTATCCTTATGATTACAATTTCATTATAAAGAATACAACTCAGGGGCACCTGGGTGGCTCAGTTGGTTAAGTGTATGCCCTTGGCTCAGGTTATGATCCCAGAGTCCTGGGATGGAGCCCTCCATTGGGCTCCCTGCTCAGTGGAGAGTCTGCTTCTCCCTCCCTGCTTGTGTTCCCTCTCTGTCAAATAAATCTTAAAGAAAGAAAAAATACAATTCAGGAGCAGCTAAATGGAAGTGATGCACAGGGCAAGCTATGGGGGATGGGAGGCAATGGCTCAAAGTTTCCACGCCTTCTCTGGGCAAGCCATCTTCCCAGCAAATCAGTATGTTCACCCACCCATAAGCTCTCCAAGCCTCCTTGTTTTTATCACGGCTTCATTAGGTAGGCATGATTACTGACGTCATTGACCATTGAACTCAATCGCCACACTCATTCAGTTCCCTGGAGTTTTCCAGGTGGGGCTGAAAGTTCCAACCCTCTAGTCATGTGCACGGCCAGCCCTTCTCTTGAAATCAGCAAGGGCTCACTTCCAGCCACCTTGTTAGCATAAACTCAGATAAGGTTAAAAGGGACTCATTCTGAATAACTCAAGACACTCCTAATACTCAGGGTATTCCAAGGTTTGTTTGTTTGTTTGTTTAAGATTTTACTTATTTATTTGACAAGGAGAAACATATGGAGAGAAGGAACGCAAGCAGGGGGAGTGGGAGAGGGAGAAGCAGGCTTCCTGCTGAGCAGGGACCCTGGGATGATGACCTGAGCTGAAGGCAGATGCCTAATGACTGAGCCACCCAGGTGCCCTTCAAGGGTTTTGAAGGTCTGTGCAGGGAACTTTGAGAACAAAGACCAAATACATTTGTTTTATCCTTTTATTTCACTTTTTTTCATCATAAGTGTCTCTTTAATCCCCATAACCTATTTCACCCACACCCCTCCCCTTTGCTAACCATCAGTTTGTTCTCTGTAGTTGTTTCTTGGTTTGTGACTCCTTATTTTTTTTTTTCTTTGCTCATTTGTTTTGTTTCTTAAATTCCACATGTAAGTGAAATGCTGTAGTATTTGTCTTTCTCTGACTGGCTTATTTCATTTAGCATTATGCTTTCTAGCTCCATCCATGTCATTGCAAGTGATAAAATTCCATTTTTTATGGCTGAATAATATTCCATTAGATACATACTCCACATCTTTATCCATTCATCTATCAATGGACACTTGAGCTGCTTCCATAGTTTGGCTATTGTAAATAATGCTGCAATAAACAGGGGTGCATGTATCCCTTTGAATTAGTATTTTTGTATTTTGGGGGTAAATACCTAGCAGTTCTTTTGCTGGAGTATAGGGGAGTTCTTTTTTTTTTTTTTTTTAAGATTTTGTTTATTTATGAGAGAGAGAGAGAGTGAGAGAAAGAACACAGCGTGGGGGAGCTGGAGAGGGAGAAGCAGGCACCCCACTGAGCAGAGAGCCTGATATGGGGCTCAACTCAGACACGGGGATCATGACCCAAGCCAAAGGCAGACGCTTAATGACTGAGCCACCCAGGATAGTTCTATTTTTAACTTTTTGAGTAGCTTTCATCCTATTTTCCAGTAGGTGCACTACTTTACATTCCCACAAACAAGAGGGTTCCTTTCTCTCTCCACATTTTCACCAACGCGTTGTTTCCTGTGTTTTTTATTTTAGCCATTCTGACAGGTGTGAAGTGACATGTCATTGTAGTTATGGTTTGCATTTCCCTGATCATGTGTGATGTTGAGCATCTTTTCATTGTGGCTATTGCCTACCTACATGGTCTCTTTGGAGAAATGTCTGTTTATGTCTTCTGCCCATTTTTAAATTGGATTATTTTTGGGGGGTATTGAATTGTATCAGTTCTTTATATATTTTGGATATAACCCTTTATCAGGTATGTTATTTGCAAATATGTTCTCCCATTTTGTATGTTGCCTTTTGATTTTGTTGATTGTTTCCTTTGCTGTGCAGAAACTTTTTATTTTGATGTAGTCCCACTGGTTTATTTTTGCTTTTATTTCCCTTGCCTCAGGAGACATATCTCGAAAAATGTTGCTATGGCCAATGTCAGAAAAATTACTGCCTGTACTGTCTTCTAGGATTTTTAAGGTTTCAGGTCTCACATTTGGGCCTTTAATGTATTTTGAGTTTATTTTTGTGTATGGTGAGAGAAACTGGTCCCATTTCATTTTTTTGCATATGGCTGTCTAGTTTTCTCAACACCCGGATTTTATGTTCTATTCCATTGATCAATGTGTCTATTTTTATGCCAGTACCATACTGTTTTACTTACTACCAGTTTGTAATATAACTTGAAATCTGGAATTATGATACCTCCAGTTTTGTTTTTTATTTTCAAGATTGCGTTGGCTATTGGATCTCTTTTGTGGTTCTATACATATTTTAGGATTGTTTATTCTAGTTCTGTGAAAAATGCTATTGGTATTTTGATAGGGATTAAGTCAAATGTGTAGATTAGTATACTTGGATAGTATAGACATTTTAACAATATTTGTTTCAACCCATGAGCATGGAATATCTTTCCATTTCTTGGTATCATCTTGAATTTCTTTCATCAGTGTTTCATAGTTTTCAGAGTATAGGTCTTTCACTCTTTGGTTAAGTGTATTCCTAAATACTTTAATGTTTTTGGTGCAATTGTAAATGGGATTGCTTTCTTAATTTCACTTTCTGCTGCTTAGTAGTAGTGTATAGGAATCAGTAGTGTATAGGAATGCAACAGATTTCTGCACATTAATTTTTGTAGCCTTCATCTCTACTGAACTCATTTATCAGTTCTAGTAGTTTTTTTGTGGAGTCTTTAGGATTTTCTATATAGAGTATCATGTCATCTGTAAATAGTGAGGATTTTACTTATTCCTTACCAATTTGGATGTCTTCTTTTCTTTATGTTTCCTAATTGCTATGGCTAGGAGTTCTAGAATTATGTTGAATAAAAGTGCTGAGAGTGGACATCTTTGTCTTGTTTCTGACCTTAGGGGAAAAGCTCTCAGTTTCTCACCATTGAGTAGGATGCTGGCTGTGGGTTTTTCAGACAAGGTCTATATTATGTTGAAGTACGTTCCCTCTAGACCTATTTTGTAGAGGGTTTTTGTCATGAATGGATGTCTCACCAAATATGTTTTTTATTATATCAAAACATCATATAGTTGAATCCTATTTTTTAAACCATTCTGCCAATCTATGTGTTTTTTTAATTCACGTATAATTAACATACAGTGTTATATTAGTTTCACTTCAATCTATGACTTTTGATTAAGAATTTAGCCCATTTACAACAATAATAGTCACTGATAAGAAAGGATTTACTATTGGCATTTTGTTATTTGTTTTCTGTTTGTCTTACAGATTATTTTTGTTCCTCACTTCCACTATTACTGCCTTCCCTTGTGTTAACATCGATTTTTGTAGTGACGTGGTTTGATTGCCTCCTTATTTATTTTTTTAAAAAAGATTTTATTTATTTACTTAACAGAGAGATCACAAGTAGGCAGAGAGGCAGGCAGAGAGAGAGGGGAAAGCAGGCTCTCTGCTGAGCAAAGAGCGGGATGGGGGAGCTTGATCCCAGGACCCTGAGATCATGACCTGAGCTGAAGGCAGAGGCTTAACCAACTAAGCCACCCAGGCACCCCATCCTTATTTACTTTTATGTATGTTCTAGAGATAGTTTCTTTGTAGTTTCATGGGGATTACATATAACAACCCAATGTTAAAACAGTTTATTTTAAATAATCTCTACACCCAACGTGGGGCTTGAACTTATAACCTCAAGATCAAGCCTGAGACACTTTAATGACTGAACTGCCCAGGCACTGCATAACAGTTTACTTTAAATCAAATCCAACTAAACTTCAATCACATACAAAAACTCTACTTCTTTTTTTTTTTTAAGATTTTATTAATTTATTTGACATGGAGAGAGAGAGATCACAAGTAGGCAGAGAGAGATCAGAGAGAGAGAGAGGCAGAGGCTTTAACCCACTGAGCCACCCAGGCGCCCTCCCCATTAACTTTTAATGTCAAAGATACATCTTTATATATTCTGTACCCATTAACATGGATTTATAATTATTCATGAGGAGGAACTGGAAATAAATGTATACTTAGAGAACTAGCATCTTGGACTTCCAGCTGCAAGGTGCTCATTCTGGGCCCCAGCTTTTCTTTCTTGCCTCAGACTCAGGCATTCGGCTTGCTGGATTTGATGCTTGATTAGACACCATGATCACAAGTGCAGAGTTCCTCATTCTCACTGCATCAGGACACAGGAAAGCAGCTCTTAGCGTTTGAAAAGTTTGGGGAAATAGAGTATAGAAAAATAATATATCTGAGAAAAAGGCAAATCCTACAAAGATTTGATAATCTTGTACTAGTTTAGAGGACTCAGGTCCCTACTATGGTCAGGGTCTCACAGAGGTCAAGAAAGGCTCCAACCAATTCCATTATTTAAAGGGTCACTTCAGGGCGCCTGGGTGGCTCAGTGGGTTAAAGCCGCTGCCTTCGGCTCAGGTCATGATCCCAGGGTCCTGGGGTCGAGGCCCACATCGGGCTCTCTGCTTAGCTGGGAGCCTGCATCCTCCTCTCTCCTCTCTCTCTGCCTGCCTCTCTGCCTGCTTGTAATCTCTCTCTGTGTGTCAAATGAATAAAAAATAAATAAATAAATAAAAATAAAAATCGTTTGGCGAAAAAAAATAAATAAATAAAAATAAAGGATCACTTCAATTAAGGCGAAGAAAAGACCAAAGCAGGGTACAACAATTGTGGCATCCTTTTATTTATTTATGTATTTAGTGAAATTTTTGTATTTTTATATGAAAATGTTCAGACTCGTAGAAAAGTAAGACACCCATATACTTACCGTTTATATAAATATTTCATCAAATCAGAGATGCCATTGATTGTAAGACACTCCATTATTTTATTTAACAATAAAAAAGGGAAAAAAAAAGAGAAAACACTGTCATTAATTGTTTAGACACCAATTTCTTTCTTTCTTTTTTTTTAAAGATTTTATTAATTTTACTTAGAGAGAGAGCACAAGCAGGGGAAGCAACAGAGGGAGAGGGAGAAGCAGGCTCCCCACTGAGCAGGGAGCCCAGTGCTGGGCTTGATCCCAGGACCCCAGGATCATGACCTGAGCTAAAGGAAGTCACTTAAATGACTGAGCCACCTAGGCACCCCAAACACCACCAATTTCTTTTTTTTTTTTAATTCTATTTTTATTCTTTGCCCAAGGGGTACAGGTCTGTGAATCATCAGGCTTACATCTTTCACAGCACTCACCAAAGCACAAACCCTCCCCAATGTCCATAACCCA
>LNAC01000570.1:586504-609590 GCA_002007465.1 Ailurus styani
AAAAGGGAAAAGATAGACGGAGACAAATAGATTCCTGATGATTTTTTTCGGCACGTGGATCCAGCCATGCCTAAAATCCATGTGGATGGACGCCTGGGTGGCTCAGTGGGTTAAAGCCTCTGCTTTCAGCTCAGGTCATGATCTCAGCGTCCTGGGATCGAGGCCCGCATCGGGCTCTCTGCTCAGCAGGGAGCCTGCTTCCTCCTCTCCCTGTCTCTCTGTCTGCCTCTCTGCCTACTTGTAATCTCTCTCTCTGTGTCAAATAAATAAATAAATCTTTAAAAATATAAATAAAATAAAATCCATGTGGATATAGTTTTGTCTAAATTCACATATGTATAGGGGTACTTGGGTGGCTCAGTCAGTTGAGTGCCTGACTCTTGATTTCGGCTCAGGTCATGATCTCAGGGTGGTGAGATCGAGTTCTGTGTTAAGCCGGCATTCTGTTTGAGATTCCCTCTCCCTCTGCCTCTCCCCGTCTCATGCTCTCTTTCTCTCTCTCTCACTCAAATAAATAAATCTTATGAATTCACACATGTATGGCTCTCAAAGTTATTGGCTAAATAATTCTCCCAACTTTCAAATAAAAAGAGTTATAGCCAAATGGGCTTAAGCTCATTTTCACAGGGCTTTGGTCACTTGTAACTAAAAGTGTCTTTATTAATACAATGATTTTAACTGATATCACTTATTTGCTAAAGCCAAAGGAGGGGGGAACTTGGGTGGCTCAGTTGGTTGAGCATCTGACTCTCGGTTTCAGCTCAGGTCATGATCTCAGGGTTATGGGATAGAGAGCCCTACATTAGGCTCTGTGCTCAGCGTGGAGTCTGCTTGAGATTCTCTTCCTCTCCCTCTGCCACCCACCCCCCAGAATGTGTTCTCACACTCTCTCACTTTAAAATAAACAAATAAATCTTAAAAAAAATATAATAAAGCCAACGTGGGTGGGGGAGGCCAGCTGAAGCAATTGTGGTCAGTTAGCCAGGAGAGACAGCTTAAACACACTCCTGTTTCATGTACTGGGAGGGATTTCCCCAAGCCTTTATATTCTACAGCCTCTTCCCCAGAGATCCAGACCCTTGGGTCTGCATCTGGGTTTGAGTGTCTAGTAACAGACGCACTGAGGGTTCACATAGGGAGATCCAAATAGAAATCTTGCCCAGGTACCCAAGGTGCTGGAAAACCACAAACTGCCTCTGTGTTGGAGGAATGAGTAACAACTCTGATTGAAGAGTGGAGTAACAGCAGGCAAACTGGTTTTTCCTGGACCTGCAGAGCCAGGCAAGCTGGGACTGTCCACAGCTTTGGTGGGCAACAGCACTGGTGGGTCACGGCTGCCACCTAGCGGTCAAGGTCACCTTTTGCAAGTTGTTTACTGGTAGTTTCCCAGCTGGAAGGCTTTTGAGGGTCAATTGGAAGGAGGAGGTCATTAGCTCTGTCTTCATGTCAGGAAGGACTTCAAAATCAGATTTTCGATATTATCTCTAATTTAGCTTATTATAGGTGTAGTTCCAGAGCCTAAGTGATTGACTAGGGTAAAAGGGCAATCATTCTACAATGTTAAACTTCTGTCTCATTTCAAACTGCTAGGGTACTATGAATTTTACAGATAGATTAGATAGATAGATAGATAATTAAAAAAGTAAATCCTGTATTGGTCATATTTATGATTCAGCGTTCTGGCAAGAAACAGGTAGCACACTCCAAAGCAGTAACTGGGGAGAGTTTAATGAAAGGGCTGCTTACAAAGGAGTGGGAATGTACCCAGGCAAACAATCAAGGCCTGGGGAAGCATGCTAAAGTTAGCAGCAGTAGGAAACAGCTACAACCCTTAGGCCTGATGGAGCAAAAATAGGAAGAGGACCCAGTAGGAGCTGTTCTGTGGAAGAGGCCATGTGCCAGGTGCCATGGTCCCAGCTGCTGGTTCTTGGTCGGATTCTTGAGAAGCACGCTAAGAAGAGGATTCAAGTGTGGGTAATTTATTAAGGAAGTACTCTCAGGGCAGATGGGAAGTGAAGTGGAGAAGCAGGGTAGTGTAGGCGAGAAATCAGGCAATGTGTGATCCCAGACAAAGTCCTATAGAGGGTAGCTTTGACCTGAGGTGGCAGAGGAGCCTTGGAGGGTAGGTTATGTTTCAAAAGGTCTGCCTAGGGTACCTGGGTGGCTCAGCCAGTGAAGCATCTGCCTTTAGCCCATGTCACCATCCCAGAGTCTCACACTGGGCTCCCCACTCAGCAGGGAGTCTGCTTATCCCTCTGACCCTTCCCCCTCTCATGTTCACTCTCTCTCTCTTTCTCTCAAATAAATAATATCTTGAAGAAGAAGAAGAAGAAGAAGAAGAAGAGGAAGAGGAGGAAGAGGAGGAAGAAGGAGGAGGAGGAAGAGGAGGAGAAGGTCTGCCTAGAAGCAGAGAGCCTTAGCACTGAAACTCTGAATCTGTCAGTCACCAGTTAAGTGGGGGGCAAGGAGAGGAAGCATGGGAGTAACCTAGGCCATGGACCATCTAAATGTTCAGGTAGGGTGAAGGGCTAACTCTGAGGCTCTGAGAACACTGCCAGAGCACAGTTGTAGGTGCTGGGTGTTAGAAGAGCATGTTGAAAGTTCAAAGGGACCCAAGGGGATCTTGGTGAAGCAAGGACATCGGCCTTTTGTGGGGATGGAAGCCAGGGAGATGAGAGATGTCAGTTGACTCCTGAAGGAGGAAGGTGCTGAGATGGTTTTGAAATGCAAGAGCTTTGTTTAAGGCAGAAGGTAACTCATGTGAAAGATAAAGCAGGAGCCTCGGGGCACAACCAGACCTGACATTCTCAGCCAATCCAAAGGGAGCTTGGGAGTAAGCACTGACCACAGAGAGGAGTCCTGCACTGGGCAGAAGTGACCAGGCCCTAGGACTCCATGCCATGTCCAGGCGTTGGCTAGTAGTTGACGAGGAAGGGCATGGATCCTGAAGGCTGGAGGCTGTCAGCTGCTCCTTGCAGCTGACCAGCAACTTCTTTTAGAAGGGTGAAATAGAGGACTTCCACAGCAGCTACATGAAATGTAGCATATTTGGTTGCCTCATCCATCTCTAACAACAAGAAGGAAGAGCCTGCTTGCAAAGAGTACAGGAACAAGGGTCAGAAAGAGAAATGTGGCTCTGGTGTTTCACAGGAGCACATAGATCCAGCTGTGCCTGACACCCATCATGTACTTGCCTTTTTTTGGTTACGTGAACTAATAAATACTCTTTGCTTATGCCATTTTGAGTTTAGCTTTCCGCTTTAGCAAAAGAAAGATTCCTGATTAATACACTCCCTGAGCTTCACTTTACTTAACTGTAAAATAAGGTTCATTATACCACCTTGCAGGGTTTGACAAAGAGGGACAATTAATGTAAAGCACAGGCACAGAGTAGATGCCCAATAAATAGAATCTCATAATATGAGAGGAAAAAGCAAAGGAGGCAAAGCAGGAGATGAACATCTCTGGAGGCGCCTCTGTGTCCAGGGCAGGCCAGTGGGCTGAGTTCAGTGCTCAGCAAAGACTGGTGCCTGGCTTGGACTGTCCAGAGGTATCCAGCTGTAAAGGAGCTCGGACTTCTTGAGTCACTGTGAGCCTGAGGCTTTTCTGCAATGAGTGCTTCCTGACCCAGGGCATTATTGTCCATGCAGGGGGGGAAAAAAAAAGTCTACTTTCTGGCCAAAGATGAGGATTCTCATCCTCTTTTTCTTTGCCTGGACAGTTCTTTGAATTTATATTTGTTACTGTTGCTTGCAAACTATTCCTTCGTAGAAGTATACAAAGTTTATAACAAAATAAAAAGAATAAACACGACTATGTTTGCAGCCTTGTGATAATTCCAAAGCTTTTGGGAAAAAAGAAAACAAAAACAGGGCGCCTGGGTGGCTCAGTGGGTTAAAGCCTCTGCTTTCGGCTCGGGTCATGATCTCAGGGTCCTGGGATCGAGGCCCACATCGGGCTCTCTGCTCAGTGGGGAGCCTGCTTCCCCCTCTCTCTCTGCCTGCCTCTCTGCCTCCTTGTGATCTCTCTCCCGCTGTGAAATAAATAAAATCTTTAAAAAAACAAAACAAAAACAAAAACAAAGCGAAACAAGAAAGAACAAAGACTTCTAATTTATAACTCTGGAGCTATTTTCAGTTTTCTGAGAGAAATGGAAAATTTTATATTTTAAAAATCTGCTGAGCTTCCCACTGCTCTTCTTCTGTTCTCCCACCAAAAATGTAAAAGCTTTAAAAGACTCGTTGATAGAGACTCTGTGTTCTGAATGTTAAAGCCATGACAGGAATAGAGGTGGGGGGTGCTGCATCTCAATTCTCCTTACCTCTCTGAGGAAGCTCGTGTCCTAATTATTCCAGAGAACAAAAAGTGGCTTTGAATAGCCATTTTGGTTCATCAAGTACTTAATAGCTGTTATTAAAGAAGCTCTTGCCTGGTCTAATTGCTTCTTGTGAGACTAGCACCTACAGCCGCTTCAGTAGCATGCATACAAATCTTGAGCAGGACTGGAGATAGAATGAAAAGCCGGTGGAGAGTGGACTCCTCTGACACCTGTCCTTCTGTCTTTAAGTCAGGGACAGACTAGATGATCTCTACTGATTTTTCTCATTTTTCTTAGGGTTAGTGGGGCCCCCCAAACCCATTTTTTTTTTTTAAGATTTTATTTATTTATTTCACAGCGGGAGAGAGATCACAAGGAGGCAGAGAGGCAGGCAGAGAGAGAGAGGGGGAAGCAGGCTCCCTGCCAAGCAGAGAGCCCGATGCGGGCCTCGATCCCAGGACCCTGAGATCATGACCTGGGCCGAAAGCAGAGGCTTTAACTCACTGAGCCACCCAGGCGCCCCCCAAACCCATTTTTATGTCACTTCCCTTGTGTCACAAAGAGAATGGCCTGGCAGAATTAATTATTGCTTACCCTGCATGCCCTGACAGAATTAATTATTGCCTCCTTTGGGCACCTGTGGTAGCCAGCATCCAGGATGGCCTCCAATAATCCCTGCCTCCTGGGATATATGCCCTTATTTAGTACCATCCTACAACCAATAGGATATTGCAGAAATGACAGAGTATAACTTCTGAAATTAGGCCGTAAAAGACTTTGTGGATTCCTTCATGTTCTCTCTTGGATCACCTGCTCTGTGGAAGTCCAGCTGCCATGTCAAAAGGACACTCAAGCAGTCCTATTTAGTGGCCTCCATGGTGAGGACTGGAGGCCCCTGCCATCAGTCAGTATGATAGTCTTAAAAGATGTCCACAGATTCTTTGATACACCTCCCTTCAAGAAATGGAACTTAATTCCTTTCTCTTTGAGTGTGGACTGGACTTGTTGACTCACTTCTTCTTCTTTTTTTTTTTTTAAGATTATTTATTTATTTGTGAGAGAGAGAGAGAGAGAGCACAAGCAGTGGGAGTGGCAGGCAGAGGGAGAAGCAGGCTCCCTCCTGAGCAAGGAGCCCAATATGGAACTTAATCCCAGGACCCTAGCATCATGACCTGAGCTGAAGGCAGACACTTAAGTGACTGAGCCACCCAGGGATCCCTGTTGACTCACTTCTAATGAATAGAATACAGCAGACATGATGGTTTGTGATTTCTGAGACTTAGTCATGAGAGGAAACACAAATTTACCCTTGCTGTCTCTCTTAGATCAGTTGATCTGGAAGGAATCCCCTGACATGTTATGAGGACACTCAAACATCCCTGTGGATAGATCCATGGGACAGGGGACTAGGACTTCCTGTCAATAGCTAAGTGTATAAGTCATCCTGGAAGCATATCCTCTAGCTTTAGTCAAGGTTTCAGATGGCTGAGCTCTAGCACATAGCTTGATTGCAACCTCCTCATGAGAATTTCTGTGCCAGAACTACCCAGTTAAGCTGATCCTAAATTGATAATCATTTATAAATAAGTTTTAATTATGTTTTAAACAATATATACAGTTTAATATCATCAGCTAAATTAGAAGAGGAAAATTTATTGTTTTTCACCCTAATATGACAAAAGAAACTTTACTGTTTTTGGTTTTATTTTGTCAAGAAAAGCCAGAATTAACAATCAAGAGCTAGGACTGTAGTGTATTATTTGTGGGGGTAAACCAACTAATGAAACAACAAAACTGTTAAAACATAAATGACATTAAATACAGAACACAAAGAAGGGGCACCTGGATGGCTCAGTCAGTAGAGCATACGACTCTTGATCTTGGGGTGGTGAGTTCTAGCCCCACACTGGGGGTAGAGATTATTAAAATAAATAAATAAAGAAACAAACAAACATTAAAACAACCCGCAAAGAAATAAATTCAAAATAAAAATAACCTTTTTAAAAATCAACAAGTCATAATTAACATAACGTTGTATTAGTTTCAGGTTTAGTGTATAACATAATGATTTGTATTTGTATGTATTGCTAAATGATCACCACAATAAATCTAGTTAACATCTGTCACCATATAGTTGCAAAATCTTTTTTTCTTTTCAAAACAATATTTTTAAAGAAAGATTATTGGATTAAAGAGATAACAGAAAAATCATACAACTACTTTGAAAGCAGTTTGAAAATTCCTTAAAATGGGGGCGCCTGGGTGGCTCAGTGGGTTAAAGCCTCTGCCGTCGGCTCAGGTCATGATCTCAGGGTCCTGGGGTTGAGCCCCACATTGGGCTCCCTGCTCAGCAGAGAGCCTGCTTCCTCCTCTCTCTCTGCCTGCCTCTCTGCCTACTTGTACTCTTGCTTTCTCTGTCAAATAAATAAATAAAATCTTAAAAAAAAAGAAAATTCCTTAAAATGTTAAACATAAGGAGAGATTTTAAGATAGCAGCTAGCCAGATCCTGACTTAACTTCCTCCCATGGACACAACAAATCCACACCTACATTCAAAATAACTGCCTCTAAAAAGAACCTAGAACCTGGATGAACAGAACCTCCACAAAAAGGGATGGCAATGAGATGGACAGAAGAGGCAGAGATGTGGTCATGCTAAGGAAAAAAACTACATTCCAGGTGCAGTGCTCCACTGTCAGAAGGGACCTCAAATGTATAGAACTTTTCCCTGAGGAGTGAGAGATTCAAGCTCCAAATCAGTCACCCCAAACAAATCCCACACAGTAGAGTTGAGCTGGCAAAAACCTGTCTTTGAAAACTAACAGGATGTCTTTGAAAACTAACAGGGCATACTTCAAGGAAAACTGTAGAACTGTAGGGAAATCCACTCTTGAAGGTCTTGTGATCTAGAAACTAGCACAAAAACATCAGATAGGAAAGTGCATAGATCATAGGTGAAGGAGACCCATTTATGAATCAGAGACCCTGCTGGAAAGGCAGGAGGCAGCTGGGTCTCTCTCTAGGGACTGAAACAGGCAGCAGCTTTTTTGGCAGCTCAGTCTGCTGTGCTGATCCCAGCAGTGGTGGGTGCCATTTTGGAATCTCCCTCTGGATTGATAATGCCAAGGGGCATGACCTGCTGAAAACCTCACACAACCTCGCTGGGGTTAGCTGGCCCTCACAGCTGACGGAATGATAACTCTGCCTGGGATGCCTGGGTGGCTCAGTTGGTTAAGCATCTGCCTTTGGCTCAGGTCATGATTCCAGGATTCTTGGATCAAGTCCTGTATCGGGCTCCTTGCTCAGCAGGGAGCCTGCTTCTTCCTCTGCCTGCTCTGCCTGTTCTGCCTGAAGCTCTCTGCTCTTCTGCTCTCTCTTTGACAAATAAATAAATAAAATCTTTAAAAAAAAAAGATAACTCTGTCCACCAGTGGACCTGCAATCAAAGCTGGTCTTCATAGCCAGATGAGACAGGGGACATACCCCCCCACTAGTGTGCCCACAACAACTGTGTCTCTGCCATAGGAGGAGGGTGCATGCAGTCCACAAAGGGGACACAGTGGGAACACCTGGCTTTTGCAGCCAGGGATGGCACTTCTGGAATCCACAGAACATCTGTAATATAAGACCAGTCCTTCAGGACTGGGATACATATCTCTACTACCTAGTACACAGAAACAAACACACAGGATTAGGCAAAATGAGGAAAGAGAGGAAAATGAAAGACCAAGACAAAACCTCAGAGCAAAACTAAGTGAAGTGAAGATAAGCAATCTACCTGATGAAGAGTTTAAAGTAATGGTCATAAAAATGCTTACCAAACTCAGAAGAAGAATGAACACAGTGAAAACTTCAATAAAGATAGAAAATATAAGAAAGTACCAATCAGAGCTGAAGACTATAACAACAGAAATGAAAATTACACTAGAGGGATGACAGCAGATTAAAATGATGCGGAAGAAAAAATCAGTGAGCTGGAAGACAAGGTAGTGCAATTCACCCAAGTAAAACAGCAGAAAGAAAAAAGAATTTTTATTTTTATTTTTTTAAAAGATTTTATTTATTTATTTGACAGAGAGAGAGAGAGATTACAAGTAGGCAGAGAAGCAGGCAGAGAGAGAGGAGGAAGCAGGCTCTCCACCAAGCAGGGAGCCCGATGCGGGTCTTGATCCCAGGACCCCGAGATCATGACTTGAGCCGAAGGCAGAGGCTTTAACCCACTGAGCCACCCAGGCACCCAAGAAAAAAGAATTTTTAAAAATGTGGATAGTTTGGGATGCCTGGGTGGTACCGTCAGTTAAGTGTCTGCCTTTGGCTCAGGTCATGATCTCAGGGTCCTGGGATCAACCCCTGCATCAGGCTCCCTGCTCAGTGGGGAGTCTGCTTCTCTCCCTCTCCCTCTGCCTCTCCCCCTGCTTGTGCTTTCTCTCTCTCTCTCTCTCTCTCAAATAAATAGGAAAAACCCCAAAGTCTGTAATAAGAAACAAGGAATCAAACCAATAAGAAGAGATAATACTTATAAATATTTATGCACCCAAAATAGGAGCAACTAAATATATGAAGCATATATAAATTAACAGACACAGAAAAATTGACAGTAATACAATAACAGTAGGGAATTTTAAAACCCCACTTACATCAATAGATGGATCATCCAGACAGAAGATTAATAAAGAAACATTAACCTTGAACAACACATTAGAACAGATGGACTTAATATCTATATATCTATATCTACCTATTTATATATAGAGAGATAGAGAGAGACACAGAGAGAACATTCCATCTAGGAACAGTATAATACACATTCTTCTCAAGTGCACGTGGGACATTCTCCAAGATAAATCATGTATTAGACAACAAAACAAGTGTCAATAAATTTAAGAAGATTAAATTCATATCAAGCATCCTTTTCAACCACAAAGTATGAAACTAGAAATCAACTACAAGAAGAAAAGTGGGAAAAACACAAATGTGGAGACTAAAAAACATACTTCCAAACAACCAGTCAATGAAGAAATCAACAAGGAAATAAAAAACACATTGAGGCAAATGAGGATGAGAAAACAACACTCTAAAAGGATATATCAAAAACAGTTGTAAGAAGGAATTATGTAGCAATAAAGGCCCTACTTCAAGAAACAAGAAAAATCTCAAATAAACAATCTAATCTTACATCTAAAGGAGCTAGAAAAAGAAGAAAAAATAAAGCCCAAAGCTAGTAGAGGGAAGGAAATAAAGATCAGTACAAAAATAAATGAAATGGGATCCTCAAAAAATAATAGAAACTAAGAGCTGGTTCTTTGAAAAGATGAACAAAATTAAGGCACCTTTCACAAGACTCATCAAAAAGAAAAAAGAGGGGTACCTGGGTGGCTCAGTGGGTTAAAGCCTCTGCCTTTGGCTCCGGTCATGACCTCAGGGTCCTGGGATCGAGCCCCGAATCAGGCTCCCTGCTCAGCAGGGAGCCTGCTTCCTCCTCTCTCTCTGCCTGCCTCTCTGCCTACTTGTCATCTCTCTCTCTGTGTCAGATAAATAAATAAAATCTTAAAAAAAAGAAAAGAAAAAAGAAAGGGGTCCCTGGGTGGCTCAGTTGGTTGAGCATCTTACTCTTGATCTCAGCTCAGGTCATGATCTCAGGGTCCTGGGACTGAGCCTTGTGTGAGGCTCTGCACTCAGGTGGGAGTCTGCTTGAGGATTCTCTCCCTTCCTCTCCCTCTGCCCCTCTCCCTACTCATGCTCTCTCTCTAAAACCAATAAATCTCTCCCTCCTCCCTTTGCTCCTCTCCCCACTCATCCTCTCTCTAAATAAATAAATAAATCTTTAAAAATCAAGAAGGAGAGCCCAAATAAATAAAATTAGAATGAAAGAGAAGTTACAACCAATACCAAAAAATACAAAAGATCATAAAAGACCACTATGAACAATTATATGCCAACAAATTAGACAACCTAGAAGAAATGGATAAATCCCTAGAAACATACAATTTACCAAGACAGAATCAGGAAGATAGAAAATTCAGGGATGCCTGGGTGGCTCAGTTAGTTGGACATCTGCCTTCAGCTCAGGTCATGATCCCAGGGTCTTGGGATTGAGTCCTGCATCAGGCTCCTTGCTCAGTGGGAAGCCTGCTTTTCCCTCTGCTTGCAGCTACCCCTGCTTGTGCACGCGCGCTCTCTCTCTCTTTGACAAGTAAATAAATAAAATATTTTTTAAAAAGATAGAAAATTCAGACATAATGATTTCTAATAATGAAAATGAATCGGTAATCAAAAAGCTCCCCCAAACAAGTGTCCAGGACCAGACTACTTCACAGGGGAATTTTAGCAAACATTTAAAGAACAATTTATACTTTCCTTCTCAAATTATTCCAAAAAATTGAAGAGGAAAGAGTGCTTCCAATCTCATTCAATGGGGCCAGCATTATCCTGACACCTAAACCAGATAAAGACAACAATCAATCAATCAATCAATCAAATTACAGGCCAATACTCCTGATGAATATAGATGCAAAAATTCTCAACAAAATATTAGCAAACAAAATGCAACAATACATTAAAAGGATCACATACCACGATCAAGTGAATTTTGTTGCAGGAATGCAAGGATGGTTCAACACCCAAAACTCAATCAAGGAGATACACAACAAAACAAAGGATAAAAGTCATATGATTATCTCAACAGATGCAGAAAAAAGCATTTGGCAAAATTCAACATCATTTATGATAAAAACTCTCAACAAAGTGAATATAGAAGAAATGTACCTCAACATAGTGAAGTCCATGTATAACAAATCCACAGCTGACATCATACTCAAAAGTGAAAAGTTGAAAACTTTTCCTCTACAATCAGGAGCAAGATTAGGATGCTTGCTCTTGGCACTTTTATTCAATGTAGTATTGAAAGTCCTAGCTACAATTCAGATAAGGAAAACAATAAAAGGCATCCAGAACACCAGCAAGAAACCCTGCCCGCACCATGACACCTGACCAGAGAGTTCTTCGGGGACTCAGTTCTAGTGGAAGTAGTATGCGGTCTCATTTAACAAGTAGACCAGAGCACACCTAGTTAAAACTCACCACATTCTATCCAAGCACCAAATGCTACCCACTGGAGGCAAGGAGAGCCTCTGCAGACAACTGTCCTGAAGGACAGAGCAGCCAAAACACAACAATAGAGTACATTCAGCACACACCAGAGACACTCCCTGAAGCAGCAGGCCTTGGACACTATATGACCTCTTCTTCATAAAGCCATTATTTTCAGAAGTAGCTAATACAACAAGCTTTCTAACACAGAGAAGAAGGCAGAGACTTAGACAAAATGCCAAGACAGAGGAATTCATCTCAGATGAAAGAACAAGATAAGGCCATGGCCCGATATCTAAATGAAACAGATGTAAGTAACATTCCTGATGGAGAATTTAAAGCAACAATCATAAGGATACTCACTGGACTTGAAGAAAGAATAGAAGACATCAGGGAGATCCTTACCACAGAGATAAAAGAGTTAAAAAAGAATCAGCCAGAAATGAAGAAGGCAATAGGTGATATTGGAAACAGGCTTCATGCAATGAACAAAAGGCTGGAAGATNTGGCCCGATATCTAAATGGAACAGATGTAAGTAACATTCCTGATGGAGAATTTAAAGCAACAATCATAAGGATACTCACTGGACTTGAAGAAAGAATAGAAGACATCAGGGAGATCCTTACCACAGAGATAAAAGAGTTAAAAAAGAATCAGCCAGAAATGAAGAAGGCAATAGGTGATATTGGAAACAGGCTTCATGCAATGAACAAAAGGCTGGAAGATGCAGAGGAATAAATGTTACAGAAAACAAAATAATGGGAAACAATGAAGCCGAACAAAAGAGAAAAAGAATTATGGAACACAAGAATAAACTTAGGGAATTCAGTGACTCCATTGAACATTATAACATTCATGTTCCAGAAGAAGAAGAGAGAGAAAAAGCAGCAGAAAATTTATTTGAGGAAATAATAGCTGAAAATTTCCCTAATTTGGGGAAGGAAACAGACATCCAGATCAAGGAAGAATAGAGAACTTCCATCAAAAATCCACAAAAGCAAACCAACACCAAGATATATTATAATTAAATTTGCAAAATATAGTGATAAAGAAAAAATCTCAAAAGCAGCAAGACAAAAGAAGCCCTTAACTTACAAGAGAAAACTGATAAGGCTAGCTGGAGATTTCTCAACAGAAATTTGGCAAGCCAGAAGAAGGGAATGGCATGATATGAATGAGAAAACTCTGTAGCCAAGAATACTCTAACCAGCAAGGCTATCGTTCAGAATAGAAAGGGAGATAAAGAGTTCTTTAGACAAACTCTAAAGGAGTTTGTGACCACTAAACCAGTCCCACAAGAAATATTAAAGGGGACTGTTTCAGGGGAAAGGAGAGACCAAAAGTGATAAAGAAAAGAAAGGATCAGAGAAAATCTCCAGAAACAATGACAAAACAAGTAATAAAATGGCACTAAATACATATTTATCAGTAATTAATTTGAATATAAATGGACTAAACTCTCCATTCAAAAGACATATGGTATTCAGAATGGATTAAAAAAAACAAACAAACAAGGCCCATCTATATACTTCCTAAAAGAGACTCATTTTAGACCTAAAGACACCTGCAGATTGAAAGTGAGGGAATGGAGAAACAATAATCATGCAAATGGATGTCAAAAGAAAGCCAGAGTAGAAACTTTTATCGTACAAACTAGACTTTAAAACAAAGATTGTAACAAGAGATGATAATAAAGGGGACAATCCAACAAGAAGATCTAACAATTGTAAATATTCATGCACCCAACATGGGAGCACCCAAATATATAAAACAATGATAACAGGGAGCCTGGGTGGCTCAGTGGGTTAAAGCCTCTGCCTTCGGCTCAGGTCATGATCTCAGGGTCCTGGGATCGAGGCCCACATCTGGCTCTCTGCTTGGCGGGGAGCCTGCTTCCTCCTCTCTCTTCTCTCTCTGCCTGCCTCTCTGCCTACTTGTAATCTCTCTCTCTGTGTCAAATGAATAAATAAAATCTTTAAAAAAAAAACAATGATAACAAACATAAAGGAACTGATTGATAATAATACACAAATAGTATTCACACATGGATTGGGGCAATAATAGGAAGGTCCATGGGCTATTGGGTCTCAAGTGGGATGAAGAGGGCAACTATGGTAACCTGTTGTGGAGTGTTGGAGATCCAGCTGGGTAAAGTGGAGTGGCATAAAGTGGAGTGGCAGCAGCTAGCACAAAGTTCAGGTTTAAGAAGGGTGAGGAGAACAACTGTGTGTGTTGGGGTGATAGCAGCAGCAGCTGGTATGGGGTGTTAGAGCCTGAGCAGTGCGTGAAGCACACGTGCAATGGAGATGGAGGTAATATGAATCAGCGTGAGATGTCAAAGCCCAAGTAGGGTGAGAAGGTCATATGGACAGCGGAAAAAATACTGTATGATCTCACATATATGTGGGATATTAAACAAACAAACAAACAAACAAACTTATAAAAACAGAGAATTAACTGGTGATTACCAATGGTGGGGGGTAGGGGAGGAGAGAAATGAGTGAAGGAAATTGAAAGATACAAACCTAAGTTGTAGATAAAGAAGTTCTGGAGATGTGATATATAGTATGTTGACTATGGTTAACAACATTGTATCATACATGTGAAAGTTGCTAAGAGAGTAGATTTTAAAATTTTCATCACAAGAAAAAAATGTAAATATGGGGGATGATAGATATTAATTAAACTTATTGTGGTAATCATTTCACAAGTTATGCATATAGCAAATCATTATGTTATATACCTTAATTATACAATGTTATATGTCAAGAACATCTCTCTTTTTTTTTTAAAGATTTTATTTATTTATTTGACAGAGAGAGAGAGAGAGATCACAAGTAGGCTGAGAGGCAGGCAGAGAGAGAGGAAGAAGCAGGCTCCCTGCTGAGCAGAGAGCTCAATGCGGGCCTCCATCCCAGGACCCTGAGATCATGACCTGAGCCGAAGGCAGAGGCTTTAACCCACTGAGCCACCCAGGCGCCCTGTCAAGAACATTTCAATAAAATTGGAAAAAATCCACTAAAATTTCCCCTCTTCCCTCCCCTGAGACCCTGGTAACTACTGTTTTGCTTTCTGTGTCTATAAATTTGACTAATTTAGGTACCTCATATAAATGGAATTACACAATATTTGTCCATTTTTTGTCTGTCTTACTTCGCTAAGCATGTTTTCAAGATCTATCCTGCTATAGTATATATCAAAATTTCATTCCTTTTAATGGCTGAATAATATTTTGTTATTATGTGTATATATTACATTTTGCTTATCCACTTTTTCACGACTGTACATTTGGATTTTTCCACCTTTTGACTATTATGATGAATGGTGCTATGGAAATTGGTATAAAATATCTGTTTGATAGTATGGAGTTTCCTCAAAAAATTGAAAATAGAACTACCCCATGATCCAGCAAAACTAGGTATTTACCCAAAGGATAAAAATATACAGATTTAAAGGGGTACATGCACTCTGATGTTCATAGCAGCATTATCAACAATACCAAACTATGGAAAAAGCCAAAATGTCTGTGGACCAATGAATGGATAAAGAAGATGTGGTATATACACACATGGAATATTACTCAGCTATCAAAAAGAATGAAGTCTTGCCATTTACAAGGACGTACATAGAGCTAGAGTGTATTATGCTAAGCAAAACAAGTCAGTCAGAGAAAGACAAATACCATATGATTTCATTCTTTGTTGAATTTAAGAAACAATACAGATAAACATATGGGAAGGGGGAAAAAAGAGAGAGAGAGGGAAACAAACCATAAAAGACTCTTTTTTTTAAAGAAATCTTTCCTTATTCTTTCTTTCAAAAAGATTTTATTTATTTATTTGACACAGAGAGAGAGATTACAAGTAGGCAGAGAGGCAGGCAGAGAGAGGAGGAAGCAGGCTCCCTGCAGAGCAGAGAGCCCGATTCGGGCCTCGATCCCAGGACCCTGAGATCATGACCTGAACCGAAGGCAAAGGCTTTAACCCACGGAGCCACCCAGGTGCCCACCATAAAAGACTCTTAAAGATAGAGAACAAACTGAGGGTTGATGGAGGGAGGTGGGGGGGTGGGCTAGACGGGTGACGGACATTAAGGAGTGCACTTGTGATGTTAGGCACTAGGTGTTTTATGCAAGTGATGAATCACTGAATTCTACTCCTGAGACCAATATTGCAATGTATGTTAACCAACCAGAATTTAAATAAAAATTTGAAGAAAAAAAATAAAATCACTTAGTATTAAAAATTGGGATAAAAAGAATAAAAATCCCTGTATAAAAAAATACGTTTGAGTCTATTCTTCAAATTCTTTTGCGTCCATACCCAGATATGAAATTGTTGCATCAGATGGTAATGCTATGTTGAAGTTTTTAAGGAAGCTCTATACTGCTTTCTATAGCAGCTGCACCATTTTACATTCCCAGCAGCAATGCACAAAAGTTCCAATTTCTCCTATTCACAGAAACACTTGATGTTTTCTGTTGAGTGTTTTTATCATGAAAGGGTGTTGATTTTTGTCAACATGCTTTTTCTGCCTCAACCAAAATGGTCATGTGGTTTCTCCCTTCTTTCTATTAATCTGGTACATTCCATTTTCCCAGCTTTATTGAGATATAATTGACAAATCAAATTGTATATATTTACCATGCATAATGTGGTGCTTTGATATACATATACTTTGTGAAATGATTACCACATGCAGATTAATTAACATCATTAATATTATGTTGCATAGTTATGTTACCTTTTGTTTCAGAGATGAGAATGCTTAAGGTTTATTCTCAGCAAATTTCAAGTATACAAGACAGTATTATGAACTGTGATCATCATGATGTATGTACATCAGATCCACAAAACCTGCTCATCCTACAGCTGCAAACTTGTATCCTTTGACCATCATCTTTCTACTTTCCCTATTCCCCAGATCCTGGTAACTGCCATTTTACTGTTTCTATGAGTTAGACCTTTTTATGGTTCTGTTTTGTTTTCTAGGTTCCACATATAAGTAAGATCATACAGTATTTGTGTTTACCTGCCTGGCTTATTTCACCAAGCATTACGTTGTCTAGGCTCATGCATATCATCGCACATAGCAGGATTTCCGTTTTTCTCATGACTGAAAAATAGTCACGTGAGGCTTACATAAAACATCTTGTAGTTTTAACAGCGTATTCTAACTTTGACTGCAAAAACTACAAAAACTACCCTTTTACTCCATTTTGTTTTTGATGTCACAACATCTGTCTTTTTATATTGTGTATCCATTGACAAACTATTGTAGCAATAGTTATCTAATGCTTTGTCCTTTAACATTTGCATTAGAGTTAAGTGATTTCTAAAACATCAAATTATAGGATGAATATTCTGTAAATTACTGTATCCTTACCTTTACCAATATGTTTTATTTTTTCATATGTTTTCATGTCAGTAGTTAGTATCCTTTCATTTCAGCTTGAGGAAATCCTTTAGGTCAGATCTAGGGATGATTAACTCCCTCTGACTTAAATAGTCAGGGAAATTCTTTATCTCTCCTTCACTTCTGAATGACAGCTTTGCCGGGTGAAGTATTCTTGGTTTTTTCTTTCAGCACTTTGATTTTTCACCCTACTCTGTCCTGACCTGCAAGGTTTGTGCTGAGAATGACACTGATAGCTTTATGGAGTTTACTTTGTATGTGAGGTGATTTTTTTTTTGCTTTTATATTTTTTCTTTGATTTGAGACAGTTTTATTATAATGTATTTATAGAAGATATCTTTGGGTCGAATCTGTTTGGGGACCTATGAACTTCATCAACTTGGCTGCCTATATCTCTTTCCAGATATGGGAAGTTCTTTTTCTTCCTTCCTCCCTCTCTCCCTCCCTCCCTCCCTTCCTTTCTTTCTTTCTCTCACTCTGTTTCTTTTTTAAGATTTTTATTTATTTGTCAGAGAGAGAGAGAGAGAGAGAGAGAGAGAGAGAGAGAAAGTACAAGCACGGGTAGTGGCAGACAGAGGGA
The DNA here is from genome assembly GCA_002007465.1 of Ailurus styani. Classification (NCBI taxonomy): domain Eukaryota; kingdom Metazoa; phylum Chordata; class Mammalia; order Carnivora; family Ailuridae; genus Ailurus; species Ailurus styani. The sequence goes on from LNAC01000570.1 coordinate 603,908, forward strand.
GAAGCAGATTCCCCGCTGAGCAGGGAGTCCAATGCAACACCCTGATCCCAGGACCCTGGGATCATGACCTGAGCTGAAAGGCAGCTTCTTAACCTACTGAGCCTCCCAAGCATCCCCTCAGTCATTCTTTCTTTTTCTTTTTCTTTTTTTTTAAAGATTTTATTTATTTATTTGACACAGAGAGAGAGAGATCAGATCACAAGTAGGCAGACAGGCAGGCAGAGAGAGAGGAGGAAGCAGGCTCCCTGCCGAGCAGAGAGCCCGATGTGGGCCTCTATCCTAGGACCCTGGGATCATGACCTGAGCCGAAGGCAGAGGCTTTAACCCACTGAGACACCCAGGCGCCCTCTATGTGTAACTTATTATTATTATTATTTTTTTTTTTTTTAAAGATTTTTTATTTATTTCACAGAGGGAGAGAGATCACAAGGAGGCAGAGAGGCAGGCAGAGAGAGAGGGGGAAGCAGGCTCCCCGCTGAGCAGAGAGCCTGATGCGGGCCTCAATCCTAGGACACTGAGATCATGACCTGAGCCGAAAGCAGAGGCTTCAACCCACTGAGTCCCCCAGGCGCCGTGTAACTTATTTTTAATCTTAATTTAGTTTAGTCACTATCAGTGACTGATGGATTAAAAGACAATGGTCTTTCATCGTGGAGAGTAAGACGGCATTTAATTCAAATTTGCTTGACAGTGGGCCTTAAGTAAATGAACGAATTTTCAATACTCGACCCTAGGTCTACACCGTTAATCAGATGTCTGTTACAGTCCTTCAATGATTACAGTTGCTGACATTTTTTAAGTGCATTAAATGCCAGGACCTGTGTAAACACTTTCCCTCCCACCTCTTTCACTCACGTTCTCCTTCCTTCTGGGGAGGAGGCGTGCCCAGCACCAGACCCGCCCTATCTGTGCATTCGTCGATCTAACCCGACGCCCGTTACGGCCGAGTCCCGCCCAAACCACGCCCCCACGCCGTCCGCGGGGCCGTGAGAAGGCGTGGCTATTGTGCCGCCGGACGATTCAGACGGTCTCCTCTCGTGAGAATCCGGACGCGCTCGAGGACCTGCGCGGTGCGGGTGGGAGCGCGAGCGCGCTTCGCGGTCCCGCGCAGCAGGCGCGAGAGGCCCGTGGCCAAGGCGGGCGCACGCCTTGCCCCGCCCCCGCTGCCCGCACGCACGCGCGCGCGCTCCCGCTCAAGCCTCGGTCTGGCCAGTGGGGACCCGACGGGTGGAGGCTGGGCCGCTGAGGTACGAGGGGAGGAGCCGGAGCTGCCGCCGCCGCCGCCGCCGCCGCCGNGCCGTCGCCGTCGCCGCCGTCTGAGAGGAGCATGTCTGCAACTAGAGCCAAGAAAGTGAAGATGGCCACCAAATCGTGCCCCGAGTGCGACCAACAGGTGGGCGCCGGGAGCCGGGCCCGGGAGCCGGCGGGGCGGGCGGGCGGCCGTTGCCGGCGGCGGTTGGCTGTGGAGAGGCCGCCGCGCCGGGTGGTCTGGCCCTGGGGCTCGGTGTCCACGGTGGGAGCCCGGCGGAAGGCCGGGCTGAGGCGAGGGGATGCCAGGGAGACTGAGTCCAGGGTCGCAGTCCGGCCGGTGCCCACCCGGCGGCGTTAGCCGGGCGGCTGTGTGTGTCCTGCGGCCCGTGGCGCGGGAGGGAGGCGTGGGTTTGTCTGGAGCGGACGGGGCGCCCTGTCCGGAGCCTCCCCGAGTCGCCTGGCTGGCTCTGGGTGACAGCGGCGGGAGTGTGGGGGCAGTGGCCTAAGTGGACGAGCGCGGCCCCTTTAGTCCCCTTCTGGCGCGCCGAGAATGCCCAGTGTGCCCGCCTCCGGGCTGGGCTCCAGGCTCCTGGCTCCGAAAGCCGCTCCTGCCACGCAGGGCTGCTTTGTTCCCATCGGATGTAAACTGTGATCCCCCAAAACTGTTCCCTCTGCGACCTGGGTGGACGCTTAACTGTGACAAAAAGGGCCGCAGCGATAATCACCTTTTCCTTGTAGATGTCAGTAATTCGGTGATCTTAATATGCCGTTGAATACTTTACAGAACCCAAATAATCATTACTTTTCTAAATTTTTAATAGAACACCACTGAATACTAAGTCCCTGTTAAGGCTCTACTTTTCTAGGCACTCCCCTTTTAAAATGGTATGTATTCGTCTAACTTTTTAAAAAGATGAATTTGCCATTCCTGTGTGTGACTTCTTGAATTTATAATATCTGCCTTTTAAACTCGGTTCATAAAGTCATGCAATGGCTTTTTTTAAAAATTTTATTTATTTATTTGACACAGAGAGAGAGATCACAGTAGACAGAGAGGCAGGCAGAGGGAGAGGGGGAAGCAGGCTCCCTGCTGAGCAGAGAGCCCGATGCGGGGCTCGATCCCAGAACCCTGAGATTATGACCTGAACCAAAGGCAGAGCTTTAACCCACTGTGCCACCCAGGTACCCGGTCATGCAATGGCTTTATGACCACCAGTGGTCTAGGGTTCAGCTAGCTATTCAGGCCTACCCTAGGCCCATATATAACCACGCCATGTAATCAGAACAGCATCAGAACTGTGGTCAGTAAGGATTCTCACAGCATACCAGTGGCTTTCTCTGTCTCCGCAAATGACAGTTCAGATGTAAAAACAAAATGGTCCCAGTGGTTGCAAGACTTACCATAGCTTAGAAACGTCATGTTTCTTAGCCTACGAGTAAGGCCTTTGCTTTCAAGGTTTTCCCGGGAATGGCATGATTTTATTTATTGTACTTAGGGAAGCCTAAAACTGTGGATTCTCACCTTATGCCTTCCAGTCCGGATGCCAATTACGTGTCATTTTTACCATAAGCAATATTGTCTAATAATATTATTTGATTAGGCTGCCAGGGTCAGAGTGCTAGACCTAACCAAAGGTCTTTCTTCTCAGGGAAGACTTTTGTTAACCCTTTACTAACATGTCATAATCCCATGAAATTTTTTTTAACTGTTTGCTTGGTCTATAAAGTTTGGTTATTCTTAACTAGAAAAAGAATTCATTTAAAAGTCCTTCAATTAAAACAATCTGTAAGACGTCTTTTATGCCATAATGTGGTGTCTATCTTTTCAAAATACTTACCTCTTTCTACTTTCCCTCCCTTGGAAAGAGAATTTACTGCCTCCTCTAAATATTTCACCAGCAGTGTGTATAGTTTTCAGTGTACAGGTTTTGTACATATTTTGTAAATTTATCCCTATGAGTTCAATTTTTTGGATGCTGTAGTGAGTGGAATTGTTTTAAAATTTTCATTTTATCGATGTTCATTATGTATAGAAATACAATTGATTTTTTTCATTGTGGTAAAAAAGATAAGATTCACCATTTAAACCATGTTGAAGGGTCTACTTCAGTGGCGTTAGTATATTTACAGTGCTGTACAACCATCACCACTATCTGATTCCAGAACATTTTTATCACTCTGAAGTGAGACCTTGTTTCCATTAAGCAGTCACTGTCAATGTCACCCTCTTTCCAGCCCCTAGTAACCACTAATTTGCTTTCTGTCTCAGCCTTCATAGACTTGAATGGAGTTCCGGCCTTGCTCTGAATAGCCTTTGGTTTAAGGGAATGTTGTGGCTGGTTTGATCTTTTTTTTCCAGACCACTAAAATTTTCTGTGTATCAACTATAAGGCTGTTTCACTTTCTTATCATTTGTGTGTTCACTTCAAGAAATTTTCCTAAATTTCCTTTCTAATTTGGGTGTTTGGTGCAAGAGGCCTATCTTTCGGCCTTTCTTGGCTTTTGACATTACTTTTGTACTAAGCTTAATCATTTCTAGCTTTGGATTTAAAATGAGAGATATGTGCCTTTTCCTTTAACTTGAATACTTAAAGGCCATTGTAGGGTTATTAACTGGCCTAATTTCAATATTGCTGTGTCTTAGGGTACAGGGAGGCCTGAAGAGGAGGAGGTAGATGGGGCAATGGCCAATGACAGAGCATTCAGAACACACATATTTATCGATTAAGTTTGCTGTCTTGTATGGGTGTGGTTTCATGGCACTCCAAAACAATTAAAATAATAACATCTAAGATCACTGATCACAGATCACTAAAACCAAGATAATAATGAAAAAGTTTAAAATATTTCAAAAATTACCACAATATGACAAAGGCACGAAGTGAGCAAATGCTATTGGAAAAATGGTGCTGTTGGACTTCCTCCATGAAGGGTTGCCATAAACCTTCAGTATGTAAAACCCGGAGTATCTGTGAAGCACAATAAAGCAAAGTGGAAAATAATAAGTTATGTCTATAAGTAAGTCTTCTCTCTTATTTTTTGTCTCTAGCAAAAGGCTTGTCAATTTCGTTCATCTTTTCAAAGAAACCAATTTTCGTTTCATCGATTTTCTTTATTGTTTCTCTGTTCTCTATTTTGTTTATCTCTAATCTTTATCATTTTCCTCTTTATGTTGGCTTGGGTTTAGTTTGCTCTTCTTTTTCTAGTTCTTTTTTTTTTTTTTTAAGATTTTATTTATTCATTTGACACAGAGAGAGAGATCACAAGTAGGCAAAGAGGCAGGCAGAGAGAGAGGAGGAAGCAGGTTCCCCGCCGAGCAGAGAGCCCGATGTGGGCCTCGATCCCAGGACCCTGGGATCATGACCTGAGCCGAAGGCAGAGGCTTTAACCCACTGAGCCCCCCAGGCGCCCTTTTTTTTTTTTAATTTTTTTTTTTAAGATTTTATTTATTCATTTGTAGTTCTTTAAGTTGTAAAGTTAGATTGTTGATTTGAGATCTTCTTTCTTTTCAGCTCTATAACTCCTCTTTAGCATTGCTTTCACTGTATCCTATGACTTTTGGTAGATTGTATTTTTTGTTTTCATTCATTTCTGAGTATTTTCTGATTTTCCTTATGGTTTCTCTTTTATTTATTTATTTATTTTTTTTTTTTTTAAGATTTTATTTATTTATTTCACAGAGGGAGAGAGATCACAAGGAGGCAGAGAGGCAGGCAGAGAGAGAGAGGGGGAAGCAGGCTCCCCGCTGAGCAGGGAGCCCGACGCGGGCCTCGATCCCAGGACCCTGAGATCATGACCTGAGCCGAANATTGTATTTTTTGTTTTCATTCATTTCTGAGTATTTTCTGATTTTCCTTATGGTTTCTCTTTTAATCCATTGGTTATTTCAGAGTATGTTGTTTAATTTCTAAAATTTTTTGAATTTTCTAGTTTTTCTTTCTGTTGTTTGTTTCTAACTTTGTCCTGTTGTGGTTGGAGAAGTTACTTTGATATCTGTCTTAAAAAATGAACTTTGGGCAAGTGGGTGGCACAGTTGGTTAAGCATCTGACTCTTGGTTTTGGCTCAGGTCGTGATCTCAGGATCGTGAGATCGAACCTCATGTTGGGCTCTGTGCTTAGTGTCAGGCTCTGTGCTCAGTGTAGAGTCTGCTTGGATTTCTGTCTCCTCCCTCTCCCTCTGCCCCTTCCCCCTATTCTCTCTCTCTCCAAGTAAATAATTCTTTTTTTAATTTTTATTTATTTTTTTTAAAGATTTTATTTATTTATTTCACAGAGGGAGAGAGATCACAAGGAGGCAGAGAGGCAGGCAGAGAGAGAGAGGGGGAAGCAGGCTCCCCGCTGAGCAGGGAGCCCGATGCGGGCCTCGATCCCAGGACCCTGAGATCATGACCTGAGCCGAAAGCAGAGGCATTAACCCACTGAGCCACCCAGG
>LNAC01000570.1:609745-640945 GCA_002007465.1 Ailurus styani
GCCCGATGCGGGCCTCGATCCCAGGACCCTGAGATCATGACCTGAGCCGAAAGCAGAGGCTTTAACCCACTGAGCCACCCAGGCGCCCAAGAACTTTAATTCTTACCTGTGCCATATACAAATAATATTTCAAGATGGATTTGTAGACCTACATGAAAAATTTTAAACTATGAAACTTCCAGAAAATACTAAAAAAAAAAATCTTTGTGAACTTAAGTTAGGCAATTGTTTGGTGTTATAGCACCAAAAGCATGACCCATAAAAGAAAAAAATGATAAATTGGACTTAATGAAAATTTAAACTTCTGTTCTTTGAAAATCACTGTTTAGAAAAAGGAAAGAAGACAACCTTTGCAAAACATATATGTACTAGAGGACTTGTGTCCAGAATATATAAAGGGCTCTCAAAGGTTAATAATAAGAAAACAAACAACCCAGTTAAAAAATAGGCAAAAATTTGAATAGACATTTCACCAGAGTAGACTTATAGACAGCACATAAGTTTATAGAAAAATGCTCAACATCATTAGTCACTAGGGATATGCATATTACCATAGTGAGACCCTACTGGAATAACTAAAAAAGAACATACCAAATATTGCTGAGGATGTGGAGGAGCTGGACATCTCACACACTGCTGGTGGGAATATAAAATGTATAACCTCTTTGGGAAATAGTTTGGCAGTTTTCTTCTTCTTCTTCTTTTTTTTTTTTTCCCTTAGATAATTTTATTTATTTGACAGAGAGCACAAGCAGAGGGAGAGGCAGGCAGAGGGAGAGAGAGAAGCAGGTTCCCTGCTGAGCAGACGTGGGGATTGATCCCAGGGTCCTGGGATCATGACCTGAGCTGGAGGCAGATAATTAACCTCTGAGCCTCCCAGGAGCTCCAGTTTGGTAGTTTTCTTAAAAAGTTAAACCTACCGTATGATCCAGCCATTTCCACTTGTAGCTATTTATTCAAGAGAAAAGAACATGTGTGTGGGTATATCTATGTATACATATACACACATATGCACAAAGACTTTTGCATGAAAGTTCATAGTAGCTTTATTTGTAATAGCTAAAAACGGGAAACAGTCAACATGTACAGATAAACTGTGGTATATCTTCACATGGAATAATACTCAGGAATAAAAGGAAAGAACTTGTTATATGCAAAGACATGGACAAATCTCAAAATAATTATGCTAAGTGGAAGAAGCTAAACAAAAAAAGAATGTGTACTTATGATTCCATTTACATAAAACTAGCAAATTCAAGCCAATCTGTAGTGACAGCTGATCAGTAGTTGTTTAGGAATATGAAGGGGGATGCTAAGGAGAGGTAGGCAGGTAGATTACAAAGGCATATAAGGAAACTTAGGGATGATGGATATATTCACTATCTTGATGGTAGTGATGGTTTCATGGGCATATACAATTGTCAAAACATGTCAAATTGTACATTTTAAATATGTATAGTTTATCGTAACTTAATAAAGCTGTCAAATGACATAATCATTTTTTCACTTAAAACTATGTGAAGACCACAGACTACTTCAGGTGGTAAAGACCTTAGAAAAGAAAACAGAAACCTGCAGGGCTTACGAGATTTGTTCAAGGTCTTTCCTGTACTGGAGACTAGGAGAACCTATGTCTGGCACCTATTTTATAGTCTACCATGTTCCTGTCCCTCAGACTGGCTATCGTAAATGATCCTTTTCCAGGAATTGGTACGGCCCTCTTCCTGTCTCATGTTCAAACTGTTGGAGGCAGATTTTTTTTTTTAGTATTTTCTAGAAGCTTAATAGTTTAAAATTTTTCGTGTAGGTCTGCAGTCCATATTTGTATATGGCATAAGGTGAGACTCAAAGTTAATTTTTTTAAGACTGATACCATTTAAAGTATCTTCTCCAACCACAGCAGGATAAAGTTAGAAATCAACAACAGAAAGGAAAACTAGAAAATTAAAAAAATTTGTAGAAATTAAACAACATACTCTGAAAAACCGATGGATGAGAAAAGAAATCACAAGTTTTCAGTTCTATTTTATTAGTAATCAGTTTGTGTCTAATCCTTGTTTCTTCCTCCCTTTAAAATGTCTGTCAAATATACTCTTTGTTTTTTTTTTTTTTTGAAATACATTCCCCTGCCAGCATTGCCAAACAGGCCAACAGCCTCTCATCCTGGGATTAATGTAATAATTTCCCTGTCACTTTTTCCTAGTCTAATCCATGTTGTAACTATTCTGAGACTGACATTTTAGCAAATAGTTTTTTTAGTTTACATTCTTCCTGTGGCAACTCACATTAGTTGTTACTAAAAATTTACCATATGCATGGAATTGTAAAGGATTAGGAGAATGGGATGGGTATGATTTCCTGTCTTGAATAATTTTTATGGGGAGGTGGAGTTTTAATAAAAATGTGATCTCTATCTTCAAGTAACTTATTGCTTAGTTGAAGAAACCACATATAAACACTTCAGAAATTTAATAAATAGTAATATATTATAAATAAATAATTTCAGAAGTTTAATAAATAGTAATATATTATATATAAGTAGTAATATATTTTTTCCCTTTTTTCCCCCTCCAGATTCCTGTCACATGTAAATCTTGTCCCTGTGGTTATGTATTTATTAAGAGGAGACTTCTAAAAGTAAAACACTCAGAGAAATCATCACCTTTTACAGGTAATTGAGAGAGTTTACCACCTTTCTGTTTTTTATGGTTTCCATTATATAAAGTTAAAATTAATTTTTGTGAGTTAAATTGTTTTCTTTCACTGGTAGAATTATAATATTAAAATCTATTGAAGTGTATCTTTGATTTTTATTAGATATAGTAAGTCATTTACATTGATTTGTTCTTCATCCAATTTAAATGTTAACTCCTTTACTGATAAATTTTGTAACAAATTTTAATGAGAAATTTTAATTAGAAAATGTTAACTGGAAGAAAGGGAACCTTGATTTTAGTATTATAATTTATAAGTACCAGTTTTTTTTTTTTGATTCAGTGATTTAGACTACCTAAAAAATTGCCCACTTCAATTTTGAGTTTCTAGCTTGCTCTTTAAAGTTGAGAAGTCTGGATTTATGCCATAAGTGTATTCAGAGGTGGGTTTTTGTTATTCCTTTTTTTTTCTATGATAAAATCACATGTTTTATCAATAGTGAGTCCCAAATGGTAGTAGATTTATTATAAACAACTATTGAGTGCCTAACATATGCCAGGTACTATGTATCTTGGGCATACAGCAATAAATCTACTTCCAAGACAGTTTCAGTACTGTTGTAGTGGTTGAAGATATATGCATAGGAATATACATATGGGATATACAGGGAAAATATCAGCTAGTAATAAGTGCTGGGTAGGAAATTAAAATAGGGTGCTGTCCTATAGGTTAACTGGAAGGCTACTTTTGATCGAGTGGTCCAGGGAATGCATCTCTGAGGAGGTGATATTTTATAAGGTCTGAATGGAAGAGGAGGCTAGGCATATGAAAACCAGGGAAAGTAAATTCTAGGCAGAGGAAAAAACAAAGGCAGAAGTTCTAAGGCAGGATTTATTCCAAGAATGCAGGACTGGTACAATATAAGGAAACCTATTAGTATCATATACCATGTTAATAAATATAAAGAAAAAATAATAAAGTTATCTTGTAGATGCTGAGAAAACCTTTGCAAAATTAAGTACCCATTGATGATAGAGACACTTAAGAGAATGGGATTTGAAGAGTACTTATTTAACTTGATGAAGTATATATCTTAGCATTAAAGCTAGTATCTTACTTAAATGGGGAAACACTATAGGCATTTACATTTCAGTTTCATATCAGGAACAAGGCAAGCCCTGTCACTATCTTCACTACTATTCCACATTATGTTAAAGGTAAATTAACCAAGACAATTAGATAAGTCAAGAAGAGGCATAAAAAGGGCGCCTGGGTGGCTCAGTGGGTTAAAGCCTCTGCTTTTGGCTCAGGTCATGATCTCAGGGTCCTGGGATCGAGGCCCATATCGGCTCTCTGCTCGGCGGGGAGCCTGCTTCCTCCTCTCTCTCTGCCTCTCTGCCTACTTGTGATCTCTCTATCTCTGTGTCAAATAAAGAAATAAAAATCTTTAAAAAAAAAGATTAAAAAAAAAAGAGGCATAAAAATAGGTAAAGAACAAGTAGAACAGTATATATTTGCAGATCATAATATAGCTGTACTCCAGGAAATCAATAATAAAACTAACTCATACAGTAAAAGAATTGAGTGAAGGATCAGGATTTAAAATTAACATACAAAAATCAGCTTTCATATATAGAAATAGCTTATACTGAACATAATGTTAGAGAAAAGCCCATTTACAATAGCAATATGGAGGGTTAAATCTTTAGGAATAAATTTAATAAGAATTGCCTAAAACCTATACAGGGAAAATTTTAAGCACTCCTAAAAGACCCTAAAGCAGATTTAAGCAAATGGTAAAACATCCCTTGTTCTTGAATAGGATGATTCAACATTGTAAAGATGTTAATCTTCCCAAGTTAATTTATAAAACCAATGCAATTTTAATAAAAATCCTAACAAGTTGTTTTATCGAGTTAGATAAGGTGATTTTAAGGTACATATGGAAAAGTAAACATGCAAAAATAGTCAGAAAAATTGTCAATTGACTTACAGTAAAGGTCTAAGGAAATTAAATAGGAAAGAATAGTCTTTTCAACAAATGGTATTGGGATACCATGCTGGATATGCAAAAGAATGAAGTTGGGATGCTATCTCATGCCATACATAAAAATTAATTCAAAATATGGGGTGCCTAGGTGGCACAGTTGGTTAAGCGTACAACTCTTGATTTTAGGTCAGGTCATGATCCTGTTGTGGGATCAAGCCCTATGTCAGACTCAACACGGAGTCTGCTTCTCTCTCTCCCTCTGCTCCTCCCCTGGCTTGTGCACTCTCTCTCACTCTATATCTTTAAAATAAGTTTTTAAAAAAATATTAAAAAAATTAACTCCAAATATATTATAAACCTAAATGTAAGAGCTAATAAAACTATAAAACTCCTAGAGGAAAGCATAACAGTAAATCTTAGTGACTTTGGGTTCGTCAGTATTTTCTTAAATATGACATGCAAAGCTCAAATGACATAAGTAAATAAAAGGGCTATATCAAAATTTAAAACTTTTTTTTTGCTGCAGGTGTTATCAAGACAACTCGCAGGATGGAAAAAACTATTTGCAAATCACATATCTGATAAGGGACTTGTATCCCTAATATATACTCTTACTCTTCAATAATAAAAAGAGAAATAACTCAATTTAAAAAAAAGGGCAGAAGATTTGAATGGAATTTGTCCAAAGAAGATATACAAATGACCAGTAAGTACACCAAAAGATGTTCAACATTATTAGTCATTAGGGAAGTGCAAATCAAAGTCATGAGATACTACTTCACACCACTAAGATGTAATAATAAGAGAAAATAACAAGTATTGGTGAAGAAGTGGAAAAATTGAAACCCTCATATTCTGCTATTAGGAATGTAAAATAGTGCAGACACTTTGAAAACAATCTGCCAGTTCTTCAAATGATTAAATACAGAGTTATGATCCACAATTCCACTCTTAGGTTTAAACTCAAGAGAGTTGAAAACAGAGGTTGACACAAAAACTAATACATGAATGTTATCAGCAGCATTATTCATATAGTTAAAAAGTAGAAACAGTCCTGATATCCATCAACAGATGATAAACAAGTGTATATCTATATGATGGAATATTATCTGACAGTAAAAAGAAAGGAAATATTGATATATGCTACAACATGAATGACTCTTGAAAATGTGCTTTGTGCAAGAAGCCAGTCATAAAAAATCATGTGCTTTATGATTCCAATGATAGAAAATGTCCACATAGGCAAATTTATAGGTAATAAATTAATGGTTTAGGACTGGGAAAGGGATGGGGGGAGTAAAAGGACAAGTGGCAAAAAAAACATTTAGTCATACAATATTTGTCCTTCTATGTCTGGCTTATTTTATTAATGTTTTCAAAATCTACACATATTGTAGCATATATTAAAATTTCATTATTCTTTACATCTGAATAATTATCATTTTATGTATATACCACATTTTTTAATCCATCTGCTGATGGGCAACGACTAGGGTTGTTGTAATGAACATTGGTGTATAGATACCTGTTCAAACCCCTGATTTCACTTCTTTTGGATATATACCTGGGAGTAGAATTTCTGGATCATATGGTAGTTCTGTGTTTAACCTTTTGAGGAAATGCCAAACTGTTTTCCATAGCGATTGTGATGTTTTACATTCCCACAAGCAATGCCCAGGGGTTCCAGTTTCTCTTATTCTTACCAAATTTGTTAGATTTCCTTTTTTTTTTCTTTTTCTTTTTCTTTTTTTTTTTTTTTTAAGAGAGGAAGAGTGTGTAAACAGGGGTGGGTGGAGGTGGGGTGCGGCAGAGAGAGAGAATCTTAAGCAGGCTCCATGCCCAGCGAGGAGCCTGATTCAGGGCTCCATCTCATGACCCTGAGATACGACCTGAGCTGAAATTGAGAGTTGAATGTTTAACTGACTGAGCCACCGAGGTTCCAGTGATGTGTGTGTGTGTGTGTGTGTGTGTGTGTGTGTGTGTTTAAATTATTGCCCCCTTAGTAGGAGTAACTGTTAATCTTACTGGGTTTTGATATGCATTTCCCTAAAGACTAGCAGTGTTAAGCGTCTTTTCATGGGCTTATTGGCCATTTGTTTATCTTCTTCAGAGAAATGTCTGTTCAGCTCATTTGCCCATTTTTAATTGGGTTGTTTTGGTGGTTTTTTTAAGCTGCAGAAGCTCTATATATTTTCTGTATTAATCCCCTGTCAGAAGTATGATTTGCAAGTATTTTTTTGCCATTTGTCCTTTTACTTTTTTTTTTTTTTTTTTTTAAAGATTTTATTTATTTATTTGACACACAGAGAGAGATTACAAGTAGGCAGAGAGGCAGGCAGAGAGACAGGGAGAGGAGGAAGCAGGCTCCCTGCCGAGCAGAGAGCCCGATGCGGGCCTCGATCCCAGGACACTGAGATCATGACCTGAGCCGAAAGCAGAGGCTTTAACCCACTGAGCCACCCAGGCGCCCAGTCCTTTTACTTTTTTGATAGTGTCCTTTGATGCACAAAATTCTTAATTTTGGTGAGGTCCAACTTATCTAATTTTTCTTTGATTTTTTTCCCACCCCCCCTTTTCTTTGATTTTTATTGTTAATTGTGGTAACATACAAAAATACGAAATTTGCCATCTTAACCATTTTCAAGTATGTAGTTCAATAGTGTTAAGTAGTTTCACATCTTTGTGCTCTCAATCTCCAGAACTTTTTTGTCTCCCCAAACTGAAACTCTATAGCCTTAAATAACAACTCCCATTCCTTCCTGCCCCCTCCCCCACCCCGGCCCCTGCTAACATCTATTCTATATTTTGTCTGTAAGAATAGGACTATTCTAGATATGTCATTTAAGTGGAATCATACAGTATTTGTCTTCTTGTGACCAGGTTATTTTGTTTAGCATCATGTCTTAACGGTTCATGTATGTTGTAGCATGTGTCAGAATTTCTTTTCAAGGCTGAATAATATTCTCTTATGTGTAATTATTATGTTTCATTTATGCATTTATTGGTTGGTGGATACTTGGGTTGTTTCTACCTTTGGCCGTTGTGAATAAATGATGTTATGAATGTGGGTGTATAAATATCTCTTTGATACTTTGTTTTCAAATCTTTTACATATATTCCCAGAAGCAGAATTATTGGATCATATAATAATTCTATTTTTAATTTTTTGAGAAACCAGCATGATTGTTTTCCATAGAGGTTTGCACCAGTTTTGATTCCTACCAGTTGTGCCCAAGGGTTCCAATTTCTCTTTAGCTTTGCTGATACTTGTTGTTTTCTCTGGTTAGTAGCTATCCTAATGGGTGTGAGTTGGTAATCTCATTGTGGTTTTGGTTTGTCTTTCCCTAATGATTAATGATGTTGAGTATCTTTTCAAATCCTTGTTGTCTGTGTGTATATTTTTGTTGGAGAAACATTTATATAAATCCTTTGCTCATTTTAAAATCAGGCTATTTATATTTTGGTTTTGAGTTTTAGGAGCTTTTTATATGTTCTGGATATTTACCCCTTATCAGTTATGTGATTTGCAGATATTCCATTCTGTAGGTTGCCTTTGCACTATTGATTTTATCTTTTGCACAGAAGTTTTAAATTTAGATGTAGTCCAGCTTACCTTTTTTTTTTACTTTTGTTGTCATATTCATTAAATTGTTGCCAGTCCCAATGCCATGAAGATTTTCCTCAGTGTTCTCTTTAAGACTTTCATAATTTTGATTTTTACATTTAGGTCTCTGATCCATTTTTGAATTAATTTTTGTATATGGTGTGGGTTATGGTCCAACTTCACACTGCATGTAGATATACGGTTTTCTCAGTACTGTTTGTTGAGAAACCATCCTTTTCCACTAAATGGTCTTCACACTCTTATTGAAAATCAGTTGACCATATGTGTGAGCGTTTGTTTCTGGGCTTTCTGTTCCATTGGTCTTTATCTTTGTTCTTACGCCCATATCGTATTGTTTTAATTATTGTGGCTTTGTAGTAACTTTCAAAGTTAGGAAGTGTGAGTTCTCCAATTTTACTCTTTTTTAAGATTATTTTGTTTATTCAGGGCCCCTTGAAATTCTGTATGAAAACGAGGATCTGCTTTTCCATTTCTGCCAAAAAGGCTGTTGGATTTTTGATAGGGATTGTGTTGAATCTTTAGATTTCTTTGGATAATATTGACATCTTAATGATGTTAAGTCTTCCTGCCTATGGATATGATTGTCTTTTCATTTATTTAGAACTTGGTTAATTTCTTTCAGCAATGTTTTTTTTTTTTTAAAGATTTTATTTATTTATTTCACAGAGGGAGAGAGATCACAAGGAGGCAGAGAGGCAGGCAGAGAGAGAGAGGGGGAAGCAGGCTCCCCGCTGAGCAGGGAGCCCGATGCGGGCCTCGATCCCAGGACCCTGAGATCATGACCTGAGCCGAAAGCAGAGGCATTAACCCACTGAGCCACCCAGGCGCCCTCAGCAATGTTTTCAGCATAAAAGTTTTATCTTCTGGGGCACGTGAGTGGCTCAGTTGGTTAAGTGTCTGCTTTCAGCTCAGGTCATGATCCCAGGGTCCTGGGATCAAGCCCTGCATTGGGCTCCTTGGTCTGTGGGGAGTCTGCTTCTCCCTCTGCCTCCCTCTCCCTGCTTGTGCTCTTTCTCTCTCTCTCTGTGAAATAAATACAATCTTAAAAAAAAAAGTCTTACCTCCTTAGTTAGATTTATTCCGAAGTATTTTATTATTCTGATGCTGTTATAAATGGAATTGCTTTCTTAGTTTTCTCTTCAGATTATTCATCACTGGTGTATAAAAACAGAATTGATTTTTGCTTTTGTACCCTACAACTTTGCTGAACTTTGGAATGTTTTTGGAAACCTTTTTGAAAAATGACCTACTTTTTTTTTCATGGAACAATGAGTGATTAACTTTTAGCATTTTCCAAATCTGCCCACTTGTCCCTGCATTATTATTAAAAGGGCTGTCTTTATCCACCACTAACATGAGTTAATTCCTCTATAATCTTGGTGTAGAAAAAGGCTTGCTGTTACTTAAAATACAGAAACAGTAAAAGAAAAGATTGATAAATTTCACTAAATTAAATTCTTAAATAATAAAAAAAAATCCCATAAATAAAAGTTTTTCAAAGAGAAACTGGGAGAAAATATTCACAATATATACCACATAAAAAGGACAATATTTTTTATACTTAAACAGCTCTTAAAATTTGAGGGACAAAAGGTTTTCTGGTTGTGGCACCATGCGGTGAGGAGCTCTTGTCTACGTGGGCAGCCATGCAGTCCAAGGGCCCTCTGTAGTCTCTGTAGGTCCTTGCACACAAGCAGATGGTCACAACTGTGGTTGCAGATGGGGCAGCAGCCTTATCCAGGTGAATGGGCAGCCCCTGGAGATGATCCAGCAGTGCACACAGCAGTACAAGCTAGTGGAAACTGTTCTGCTTCTGGGCAAGAAATGATTTCCTGCGGTGGGCATCTGAGTCTGTGTGAAGGGTGGTGGTCATATGACCCACATTTGCACAATCCACCAGCACAACTCCAAAGCCCTGGAGTCCTTATTACCAGAAATACGTGGATAAGACTTCCAAGAAGGAGCTCAAAGACATCTTCATCCAGTATGACCAAACCCTGCTGGGGGTAGCTGATCCCTGTCTCAGTGACTCCAAAAGGTTGGGGATCCTGGTGCTCATACTTGCTACCCGAAATTCTATTGATAAATCCGTCATGAAAATCAGAGTTCACCTTGGTAATAAACAATGGTTGTGAGATTTTCAAAACAAAACAAAAAATTTGAAGACAAAGTTACAAAAACCTGATATAAAAATGGGAATCAGATATGAAGAGACAACTCACAAAAAGTAAGACATAGTAATGGCCTAAAATATATGAAAAAAAGTTCAGATTCACTCATAAATAAATGCAGATTAAAATAATACCTATCAATGGCAAAAATTTTAAAATATGACACTATACTTCATTGGTGAAGCTGTGGAGCAATGGCACTCTCATACATTGCTGGTGAAAATGTGAATTGTTATAGCCCTCCCAAAGGGAAATGTGGCAATACTTAAAAATACTACTTATGTATTTATTTACTTTTTAACCCAGCAAAACCATTTCTGGGACTCTACCATTTAGATACAGATCCAACAATATACATATATGTAAGATATTCACTGCAGCAATGTAATGCAATGTAATTGCAAAATATTGGAAACAATTTGAATGTCCATACATAGCAAAGTGATTAAAATGTGAGATATCCATTCAGTAGAGTAAGAGAGCTGTGTTAAAAAAAAGAAAATAGTGAGAACGGTCTGCATCAACAGATACGGAAAGTTTCTGAGATAATATACTGTTAAATGACAAAAGTAAAGCACAAGAGTATCTATAGTATATGGTCTTCTGTGTAAGAAAGAAAGATATAAGACAGTACATGTGTATCTGCTTATTTTTTGTAGGATCAATATTGGGAGGATAAACTGGAAACCAAAGTGATTATTGGTAATCTACAAGGGGTAGGTGCGATAGGGGTGCAAAAAAGTGAGGATATGGGAACTGGGTATCAGGAATGAGGATGGAGTGACATTAGAGGGGATGGGGAAGAAAAGAACTTTACTCCAAGTTGTTTTGGAAAATATCATCTTGATTGGATTCTGTAATGGTAAAGATAAAAAGAATTGCATATTAATGCTGTAATATAGTCATTAAATATATTTGTCACATGGGCATAGATTAACAATTCTGAAACTGCCTTATGTGTGTACTCAAGCTGAACAAATAGGTAAATAAATATGTTTTAGACAACAAAATTGTGTTTTTCACAAATAAAGGAGAAGACTAAAATGAACTCTGGTGGGTTGGTTTGGAATCTGAGATATCAGTATATGTATTGGTTACTATGCATACATTTCCTAGCTGTGTCCACTGAGAGTGACTAATGAACAAACCAAGGATCCAGTTTTTTATTTCTGATTCTCCAGTTCTTGGAGAAGTGATTGATAAAGGTGTCTGGAACACCTTGATGTATGCCAAGTAACAAAATGCTTAAAGAAAAAAATGGGATAGTGTTTGAAAGAACATGGGAGCCATACTGAAAGAGTTCTAATGGCAAAGCTGGAGCAATTTGAGCAAAAGAAATAATGAAATCACTGGAGTATAACCCATAGAATAATAAGTAAATATCCATGAGTCCATATTGTATAGATATAAAATGGGGAAAAGAACAGTTCTCACTTATAGTAGAATTCCAGTTAATAACTGTGGAAGGATGGATGGATTGAGGGAAGTAGAAAATAAGCATTAGCTAAACACAGTAATAATTGTTGCAGACAAGATCCACCAATTGATTCTAAAATTAGTGAGTGAAAATTTGAGGAGAAGTATAGATTCAAAGTACGTCCCCCAAGATCATCATTAATCACAAAGGGAAAGATAGTAACTTCACTGGGATGAAACCTGCCAAAATTTATCTTAGTCAGTGATCAAGGTGAACATCAAAATAATAAAACATATTCACATCTTGAAAGCCATGATAAAGGATGCATCATTTCTTTGTATTCTTGCCAAAAATATATAACTTTAGTCCAATCATCATCCTTCATCCATGATGAAAACATCAGCCAAACCCAAATGAGATATATTTGACAAGGTAAAGCAATCAGTACTCTTTAAGAGTCAAGGTCATGAAAAATAGGGAAAACCAAGGTATTGTCAGAGATTGGAGGAAACTAAGGAGATGTGACAACTAAATATAATCTGGGAGTTTTTTTCTTTTACAATGGCCTGTTCTTGGGTTAGTGAAATCTATTTTTTTGTTTTCTCTTTGAACATTAAAGGCATGTTTTAAAATGTCTTATTTTTGTCTTAAAATGTCTCTGTTTCAGATTGTTCCATTATTTGTATGTAGTTCTGAGATACGAATTCTATTAATGTATACCTTTACCACTGTGTTTTTTTTTAGTGTTTCCCACTTTTTTGCACTTAGGAAATTCTCTTTTGGTTTCGGATTTATCTCTGTATTGAAACAAGTTTTGTTTTTTGGTTATATCTCAACTAGCATGTTGGAAGTAGAAGAGATGGCTTCTTACATTAATTAAATCTACTATATTGATGGGAAACCTCTCTCCCCTATTCCTATTCTATTTATGAACAATAGGGTAATTGCTTTCAGTGTATTAGGGGCTAAAATAAAGCTGCTCACTTTCCTAATATTTATCTTACAGTTACAATATATGTTTCTGTTTGTTTTTTGGTAACAATATATTATGGTTGAGGTCAATTTTTTTTTCTGCTTTTGTAATAGAAGATTATCAACTTACTTGAAATAATTTAGAACTCAAGTGATGATAGAAAGGAGTAGAATCCTTTACCACTTCACTATCTTGGAAGCATAGGGGAGGAAAAAGGCAGAAAAGTTACTACTGGAGGAATATATAATTATAAGGGGCTGGAATTAAAGCTGCTGAAAAGAAAAACTTCCCCTTCCTACCCGAAGATTCCTTCCAAACATTGTCCAGATTGGAATTTTGCTGAATTAATCCCTCCCTCTATTTCCCTCCCTCTCCTTTTTAACCCTTTGATAGGTTTAGGGCACATGTATGTTATGGTTGTAGTTTTAAAAAAGTCCACTGGTCAATGGACCCTAGGGCCATTAGAATACATGACTGCCAGGGGAAAATGGAAAACAGTTCTTTCATATACCTGAACTAATAATAACATAAAATTAACTATGAGGCCCAAGAAAGTGAAATAGGCAAAAGAAGAAAAATTCCATAGTAAATAAGGATTTAGAAAATATAAAGAACTTGTGAAGTAGCACTCATTCAAATCCTGTGAAATAGAGGAAGACCTACAAATACTTCTCTCAGAAAACATCAGAAGCATGGGGCGCCTGGGTGACCCAGTGGGTTTAAGCCTCTGCCTTTGGCTCAGGTCATGATCTCAGGGTCCTGGGAATGAGCCCCACATCGGGTGCTCTGCTCAGCAGGGAGCCTGCTTCCTCCTTTCTCTCTGCCTGCCTCTCTGCCTATTTGTACTCTCTCTCTCTCTGTCAAATAAATAAAATCTTCAAAAAAAAAAAAAAAGAAAACATCAGAAGCAGGTATTTATCAACCCATTATGGGAGAATTTTTTTCCAAGCATTAAATTGATCTGAGATCTTAATTTAATAGTACTGAAAAAATTGTGTGGCAGGCATTGAGTTCCTAGATTTAAAAGCAGAACTCATATTTTAGTTCAGAAGTATTTTTTTTATGGTGATGCTTATAAAATCACTGGAAACTGTATTCCTGCTGAAAGTTATCTGCCTGATATAAACTGATGGCAGCAGAACACAGTGATAAAAACAAGTATCCTTCAGATGAAATTGCTGATATTTGACTAGTTGAAACTTGACCATGATTGATAAAGTTGATATCAGGTCTGTTTTCAGTTGTGTTGTTTAGTATTCATAATGATGTTATGATCTTCAGTTTTCTTTGATGGCTGAGTTTTTATTATTTATTTCCTCCACAGAAGTGAATAGTACCATATCTTTGAAAGATTTGCGGATACTATTTTTATATGAATTTAAACTAGGACATAGTGCAGCCACAGCAAGTAGAAACATCAATTCTGTCTTTGGAAAAGGCTCTGTTAGTGAAAGGACTATCTGATGGTGGTTCGAAAAATTTCGTTCTGGGGATCTGAGTCTGAAAAATGAGCCTCGAGGGAGACCCAAATCTGTTTTAAATGAAGATCAGTTGAGAGCCATGGTGGAAGCTAACCCCAAAACAGCAATTCAAGGCCTCGCAGCAGACTTAGGAGTTTCTGCTACAACAATTTCTCGACACCTGACTGCAATAGGAAAGGTAAAAAAGTTGGACAAATGGGTAGGTAACACCAACTGACCCATGATCATAAACGGAGATGATTAGAGATGTGGTCATACCTTAAGATTTGAAAGAGCGGAGACCTATATTGGAGAATATCATAAACAAAAAATGAAAGTGGTCTGGACAATGGTTAGATGTTGAAGAAGTTACCAAGTGTGTTAAAACCATCATTGCAACCAAAAAGAAGGTTCAGGTGACAGTATGGTGGTCTGCAAAGAGAGTATTTCATTACTTTTAACTCAGGCAAAACTAACAGTAGCATCTTATTGTCAAGAAGTTGAAATTATGTATCATTTGTCATCATTTGGAATTCCAAGAAACAGAACATTCTCTAGTAGAGAACAGTAATTGAAGGATTTGAATAAATTTTAATAATGCTGAATTTTATAAAAATGTAGTCTTTGGAGAAATTTATTATTGGAAAGAAGTTAATGCTAACAGTGCATATTTTGGTTAAATAAAACTTTTCTTTTTCTGAAAAGTATAACATTTTTGTTTTTATATAAAGGCAGTTTCATATGGCTCAACTTAATACCTTCCCAGACCCTGGCAGAACATGAAGACTGAAAGATACCTAATAGACTGGAAAACTACAAGCTACCCCTGAGTTTTGGGCTTCTTCATTGGAGTAATGTGGAACAACCCAGAGTGTATGTGTGTGTGAAAGATGCTTAGGACTCAGCCATGCAAAAATCTGGGTAAAGAGGGTTTTAGGGGAATAAGCAAAAGCTCTCGGGCCCTCTGAAGATTTTTTTTAAAAATATTTATTTATTTGACACAGAGGAGAGATTACAAGTAGGCAGAGAGGCAGGCAGAGAGACAGGGAGAGGAGGAAGCAGGCTCCTTGCTGAGCAGAGAGCCCGATGCGGGCCTCGATCCCAGGACGCTGAGATCATGACCTGAGCCGAAAGCAGAGGCTTTAACCCACTGAGCCACCCAGGCGCCCTCTGAAGATATTTTTTGAATAAAGAAGTGAAAGCATGTTTCTGACACAAGAGCCATGCATACGGTAGACATGGCACACTGGTGCTTTTGAGGGATAATACTTATTCTGTCACACAAAGCCAGTCCCTTTTTCCATGTGTTTTTCACTCTGATTCCTTATTTAAAAAAAAAAAAAAAAAGAAGTGGCCTATCAGAGACTATAAGTAATGGCCTCTTTATGATTTTGTAGCTAGATTGCAGTTACTCCTTCTGGCATCCAGGGATTAAGTTGGGGTAAAGATACTGGGATGGTTCTTTTCTTGCTTCTCTCCCTCCTGATCTACTGTGTCTAATCTGTGAAGGAGAGTTAAGGAATCCTAAAACCAAGAGGTGAGAGAAGGACATCTGGAATGGATCTTACTTGGAGAGAGACAGAGGGAAGGAGGGAAGGTGAGGAATGGAGGGAAAGATGAAATGGAAATCCCCTAAAGTAGAATTTGACTGTGAGCCAAAGAATTAAAGACAATGGGATGCATTACTGCAAATTAAAAAAAAAAAAAAAAGATATCCCTTCCTTTGGGTAGAAGCGTCCCAGTACTATGACACAAGGCTTTGTGAGCAGAATGTCTTTCAGTTCTAATTTACTCCCCTGGCTGGGTGCCCTGGTCTGGAGTCACCTGCTGATTTTAGTGCTCCGTCCTTGGGTTGTCAAGGAATCTATTCAGTGTTTTTGTGGACTTCTGCTTACTCTCAAGAATGAAGCCTGAGATTTAGCTCGGACTGATAGGGTAACAAGGCTAAAACCAGAAGTTTGGGAAGGACTTTATATGAAAGGCAGCAAAGGACTTTATATGAAGTCAAATGGTCACAGAGGGTTGGCTGATGTGAAAGAAAGTGGTGTTGTATAGTTACTTTGTCTGGGTAGTAGTTGCTTTGTGGCCATCCATCCTTCCCTTACTTCTCAGACCTCTTGTTAGACTTCCAGAGCTGGATGCTGGACTTTGGTCTATAACAGTCAGCAGATATCCCTGTTCAGTCCAAATGAGTGGTTTCTTCCAAAATAGACCAGTGAAATGTAATGAGACAGGGGAAGGAGCAGTTATAGGATGTTGAGTTATCCTATCAATTATCCTTACCACCTCCAACAAGGGGTGTAGACTTGAGAGGCATAAATGAACCCTATAGTTCTTGTGAGCAAACACATGGATTGAGTTGTGCCTGTACCTAGTGTATTTTGGCTATGTGAGATAGTAAATACCCTTTCTGCTGAAGCCATTTTGGAGAGCTGAGCTTTCCATTTTGGCAAAAGAAAGATTCCTGACTAATAGATACCTTCCCTGAGGCTTACTTTACTTAACTGTAAAATGAAGTTCATGATACCACCTTGCAGGGTTTGGGGAGGAAGAGGTAAGATGCCTAATAAATACGATTTAATACCATGAAGCGTAGGAGGAAAAAAGGCAAAGTAAGGTGTGTGGGATACCTCTGGAGGCCCCTCTGTGTCCAGGGTAGGTCAGGTGGGCTGAGTTCAGTGCTCAGTGAAGGCTGGCGCATGACTTGGATTGTGTAGAAGTAGGCAGTTGTAAAAGAGGGCTGACTTCTTCAGTCACTTTGAGCCTGTGGCTTTTCTGCAGTTAGTGTTCTCTGACCCAGTGCATTATTGTCCCCACAGGAACAAAAGAAAAGCTCTCTTTCAGGACAAAGATGAGGCTTCTCATTTTCTTTGTCTTTACTTTGGCTTTTTTTTTTTTTTAAGATTTCATTTTTAAGTAATTTCTACACCCAGTGTGGGGTTTGAACTCACAACCCCGAGATCAAGAGTTGCACATTTCCACAGACTGAGCCAGCCAGGCACCCCATGGCAGTTATTTGTATCTTTTTTTTAAAAAAAAAAATTCCTTTTTGAAAATATGGAATATAAATGTCAACACAATCAACATGGAATGATGACATTTTCGTCATTATGATGATCATCCCTCCATTGCCTTGGAAAAGTAGGAACTGTAACTTTAAATTTTTAACTATTTAGGAGCTATACTGATTTTCAAGAAAAAGGATAAATTTTATACACACAAAGACGTGCCAAGCATCCTAGTACTCTTATTTTCCTTTCCCAGAAAAGAAAACAAAGCTTTAAAAAGCTCCTTGGTTGAGTGTCAAAAGAAAAAGGAGTGGAGGTGGAGGTTGCTACATCTCATCTCCCCACCATGTCCTTGAGGTAGCTTGGGTCCTAATTACAAAAGGAATCAAGAAGTGGCTTTGAGGGGCACCTGGCTGGCTCAGTCAGTAAAGCATGCAACTCTTCATCTTGGAGTAATGAGTTAGAGCCCAATATTGGGGGTAGAGTTTACTTAGAAAAATAAAAAAAAAAAAACAAAGCGACTTTGAATTTTGGTTTATTATGTACACAATAGCCGTTATTAAAGAAGTTCCTGCCTTGGTCTAATTACAGTGAGACTAGAGCACCTACAGCCACTTTAATGGTATGCTTAAAAGATCTTGGGCAAAGTTAGAGATAGCACAAAAGCCAGCGGAAAGTGGACTCTTCCAGGACCTGTCAATATGTTGGACTCTGTCTTCCTCTTTCTGTTGGTGCTTTGGCCACAGTAGCCTCTTTCACTTCCTTTGACCTCAGCTAATTTGTTCGTGCTGCTACTTACTGTTCTTCACGTCATTAACTCCACCTGTCACACACATTTCCTCCAGGACATCTTACCGATTACCCCACCCCACGGTAGATCAGGTCCCCTTGTCATGGCCTTAGGACACCGGTATGGTTCCTTCATAATTGTAATCACAGTAGTTATATGTTTATTTGTGTGATAATATGTGTTTGTCATCTGTGCTAGATTATAAAATTCACAACAGCAGGGACTTTTTTGCTCATAAGATTATACCCCCATCAAGAGCACAAGGTCCAGCACATGGTAGGTACCTAATAAATGTTTGTTAAATGAATGAGTAAGTGTTCAGGCCAGTCTCATCCACTTTGTAGAAAACCTTGTTTTGTTATCAGTGTAAGTAAGGATATGTTGATAGCAAATAATTGAAAACTTAATGAACAGTGGCTTAAATAAGTAGGTTTTGTTTACTGTAACTTACAAAATACCCAAATTTTACAGTAAACACCTGTATGCCAACCACCTAGATTGTACCATTTGACATTTTGCTATACTTTATCACTTATCTACTAGCATAGCTATCCTTTTTTTTAAATGCATTGTAATGAAAAGTAATAGGCATTAGCACATTTCACCCTAAATACTTCAGCATACCTATCATTACCTAGAGTTCAATATTGCCTTAAGGTTCTTGTTCTTGTAAATTTAAATTTGATAAAATGTCCAAATCCTAATTGTACAATTCAGTATGTTTTGATAAATACAAACATTTGTGTAACACAAACCCCTATGAAGATATAGACTATTACTGTCAGCTTAGAAAGTTCTTTCATACCTTTTCATTTTATCCCTACTCTTATCCCCCAAAGGCAAACACTGCTCTGATTTTTTTCTACCATGAAATAGTTTTGCCTGTTCTAGAACTACACATAAATGGTATTGTGCAGTATGTGCTCTTTTGTGTAAGACTTATTTTACTAAGCATAATGTTTTTGAAATTAATCCATTTTGTTGTGTGTACCAATATTTCATTCCTTTTAAAAGCTGATTAGTATTCCATGAAATGAATATAATAGTTTATCTATTTAAATGTTTGATACATTTGTGGAATTTTTTTCACAGTTTGAGCTTATTATAAATAAAGCTGTTGTGAATATTCTTGCACAAGCCTTTTGTGGACATTTGTTTTCATTTCTCTTGGACAAATACCTAAGATTGGAAATACCGGGTTATAGGCTATGTGCTATGTGTATATTTAGTTTTCCTAGACCATTTTTCCAAAGTGATTACACCATTTTATACCTGCTCCTCCCCAACATTTGATGTTATTCTTCTTATCTGTTCTGGTGGGGGTGGAACTGTGTCTTATTTTGAACTATTTTCCCTTTTTCACGTTATAAGGAATCTAGGGAGACAGGCCATAAGTGGCGGTAGGTACTTAATGCAGTCAGGGACCCAGGCACTTTCTAGCTTTTTGTTCATCCTTAGTAGATTGATCATGGTTCCATGCATGGCATCTGGGGTAGGCTGCCTTTGGTATTCTTGGCCTTGTGTAATCTCCTCTCATTGAGTGACTTAGTGACTAGCTGCTGCTGCTGCTTTTTTTTTTTTTAAAGATTTATTTATTTGAGAGAGAGTGCAAGCATATGCGTGCAAGGGGGTGGGGTAGGGGCAGAGGGAGAGAAATCCTCAAGCAGACTCCCTGTAGATCATGGAGCCTGGACCCGGGGCTCAACCCCAGAACCCTGAGGTCATGACCTGAGCCAAAAGAAAAACTTGGACGCTCAACTACCTGAGCCACCCAGGTGCCCCTAGCTTCTAATAGAATATAGCAGAAGTAAGGGGATGCCACTTCTGAGATTAAGTTATAAAACGAATGTGGCTTCTTTCATGCACATTCTTTCTCATTCTTTTTTCTAGGGAAAGCCAAATTGCCATATTGTGAGGCAGCTTACAATTGCCATGTTATGAAAAGACCATGTGGATATGAGGAGGTACAGTGGGGCCTGCCAACAATCAAAAGAGTAAGCTTAGAAATAGATCTCCCCCTAGCTGAGCATGCAGATAAGACTGCAGAACCACACCTGGATTCCTGACCCACAGAAACTGAGATAATAAATGTTTGTTGTTATAAGCCACCAAGTTTTGGGGTAATTTGTTACATAACAATAGATAACTAACACAACACCTCATTGTCTCATATCTTTTTTTTTCTTTTTTTTAAGATTTTATTTATTTGTTTGACACAGAGAGAGAGATCACAAGTAGGCAGAGAGGCAGGCAGAGAGAGAGGAGGAAGCAGCTCCCTGCCGAGCAGGGAGCCCGATGCGGGCCTCGATCCCAGGACCCTGGGATCATGACCTGAGCCGAAGGCAGAGGCTTTAACCCACTGAGCCACCCAGGCGCCCATCATTGTCTCATATCTTAAGATGGCTTCTGTACCTTCAGAGTCTCATGTTCATGCTCCACAGACAGTAAGAAAAATGTGAAAGGCAAAGGACAAAGAGGCTTTTTGACATGAATCTGTTCATTGTTATCAAGAACTCAGAACTTTTCCAAAAAATCCCACCCAGCCAGGTTTATATCTTATTGGCCAAAGATAATACCGCACGATCACTCTTAGCTAGAAGGCAGTTAGAAGGGGGTACCTAGATGGAGTTTGCATCAGCCAACAGTCTCTGGCACATGAACCATTTCAGAAACCCCATAAAGGTAAAGACCTCTTCCTTAACACCTACCCCAACCAAGTGGCCTTTTGAGGAAATTTCCAGAAAAGGGACCTATTCAAATGAAACTTAACAGGAAACTCTTCAGGGTCTGGATTGCAGGGCTTAGAATTCTGATTTGTGCCCCACACCATTGTTGGAAAGCTGTGCACTATCTTCCACTGTTACTTCTATTCTTCCAGTCCTTTGCAATATAAACTTCAGAGAAGTTTCTGGAAATATCCCTGATCACTCCCTGCCCCAGCAAAATGGCTCCTCAAGGTTTGCCAATACTATGGACTTCATACTTTTTTAATCCCTCCCCTCTCCTTCTTTACTGACTTTTTTTTTTTTTTAAGATTTCATTCATTTATTTGAGATGGGGGGAGAGACGGTGTGCGTGCACAGGGTGGAGGAGGGGCAGAGAGGAAGAGGGAGAAGCAGACTCCCACTGAGCAGGGAGCGGGGTGTGGGGCTCCATCCCAGGACTCTAGGATCACGACCCAAGCCAAAAGCAGCTTCTTAACTGAGACACGCTGGCACCCCTGACCTTTTTTTCCTCAGGTCTGATACTTGAGGCATTTTGCAGGACCAATCATTCTCAAATTCAAATCGAATCCTATTACTCCCTAACTTAAAACCCTTATTACCCCATTGCCCTTAGGATGCTTGAACTTTCTGTGGTAGCAAAGACCTGCCTAACTAGATATGGCCCACTTCCCCAGCCTTAACCCTTTGCTCTGGATTTGGTCTTCCCACAACATCAAATTGGTGACCTCTCTGTGTTTGCTTACATTGTCCCATCTGCCTGGTAGGGCTTCACTTTTGATTGAGAACGCCATTTGACATCCTTAGGGATTCAGCTTTGGTGACAACTTTTCTAAAAAGCTTTCTAGGACTACTAACTCCAACAGTGGGTCTGCGGGCTTCCTCAGTACTTCAGTAGTTGTGTTCAAATCCTTTTCCCTTTGTGGGGGAAAAGGCCATACTAGGTTTACCTAGTAGAAAAATCAAAAAAACAATAGGACATGAAATGAAAAATAAATCTCCCTCCTATCCCTGTACCCCAGTTCCTTTTCTCCAGTTTCTTAATGCATATGAAAGTATAAATATATTTTCACATTTTTGCACAGTCTTAAGGTGTTCTGTGCCTTGTTTTTCCAATTAACAGTTTATTTTGGAGATCACTGTATCACTTCACACAGATCTATCTCATTCTTTAAAGAGCTGCAGCAATATTCTGTTGTATGCATATCTTAATTTGCTCAAGCAATTTGTTGTTGGACACCTGGGGACTTTCTGATTTTGCTCTGACAAGCAGTGCTGCAAAGCACAACATCTTTGCACAAATAGATTTGAGTATAGGTGGAAAGTATCTTTTCCACAGATTCCTATGGGCAGAATTGCTAGATTATAAGGCTATGTAAAAGGTCAAGAGGATTGCAAATTTTTTTTCTTAAGATTTTATTTGACAGAGAGAGAGATAGTACAAGCAGGGGGATTAGCAGGCAGGCAGAGGGAGAGGGAGAAACAGGTTCCCCGCCCAGCAAGGAGCCGGATGTGGGGCCCCATCCTCGGAGCCTGGGATCATGACCTGAGCCAAAGTCAGCAGCTTAACCGACTGAGCCACCCAGGCACCCCGAGGATTGTAAATTTTGATATACAGCTCTAAATAGTCAACCGATTTACTCCTCCCATCAACAACCCAGCTCTGCTGTATTCTAGTTAGGCCATGTAGCACACTAGTCTGGATATTTTTTGAGGGGGGGCATTTCCTAGTTCTCACTTCTGTCTGGCAGAATTGGCCTTCTTTCAGTAAGTATTTGACTTAACGTTGAAATTTACGTCTTAGTGCCGAGTCTAGAGGGCTTGGCATATAGCAGACTCAGCAAGTGTCTATTACAATTAGAGTTGCTAACAATATACTCAATAATTAGAGTTGCTAACAATACTGAAGTGCATTAAATACCAGGACCTGTGTAAACACTTTCCCTTCCACCTCTTTCACTCACGTTCTCCTTCCTTCTGGGGAGGAGGCGTGCCCAGCACCAGACCCGCCCTATCTGTGCATTCGTCGATCTAACCCGACGCCCGTTACGGCCGAGTCCCGCCCAAACCACGCCCCCACGCCGTCCGCGGGGCCGTGAGAAGGCGTGGCTATTGTGCCGCCGGACGATTCAGACGGTCTCCTCTCGTGAGAATCCGGACGCGCTCGAGGACCTGCGCGGTGCGGGTGGGAGCGCGAGCGCGCTTCGCGGTCCCGCGCAGCAGGCGCGAGAGGCCCGTGGCCAAGGCGGGCGCACGCCTTGCCCCGCCCCCGCTGCCCGCACGCACGCGCGCGCGCTCCCGCTCAAGCCTCGGTCTGGCCAGTGGGGACCCGACGGGTGGAGGCTGGGCCGCTGAGGTACGAGGGGAGGAGCCGGAGCTGCCGCCGCCGCCGCCGCCGCCGCCGCCGTCGCCGCCGTCGTCGTCGCCGCCGTCTGAGAGGAGCATGTCTGCAACTAGAGCCAAGAAAGTGAAGATGGCCACCAAATCGTGCCCCGAGTGCGACCAACAGGTGGGCGCCGGGAGCCGGGCCCGGGAGCCGGCGGGGCGGGCGGGCGGCCGTTGCCGGCGGCGGTTGGCTGTGGAGAGGCCGCCGCGCCGGGTGGTCTGGCCCTGGGGCTCGGTGTCCACGGTGGGAGCCCGGCGGAAGGCCGGGCTGAGGCGAGGGGATGCCAGGGAGACTGAGTCCAGGGTCGCAGTCCGGCCGGTGCCCACCCGGCGGCGTTAGCCGGGCGGCTGTGTGTGTCCTGCGGCCAGTGGCGCGGGAGGGAGGCGTGGGTTTGTCTGGAGCGGACGGGGCGCCCTGTCCGGAGCCTCCCCGAGTCGCCTGGCCGGCTCTGGGTGACAGCGGCGGGAGTGTGGGGGCAGTGGCCTAAGTGGACGAGCGCGGCCCCTTTAGTCCCCTTCTGGCGCGCCGAGAATGCCCAGTGTGCCCGCCTCCGGGTTGGGCTCCAGGCTCCTGGCTCCGAAAGCCGCTCCTGCCATGCAGGGCTGCTTTGTTCCCATCGGATGTATACTGTGATCCCCCAAAACTGTTCCCTCTGCGACCTGGTGGACGCTTAACTGTGACAAAAGGGGCCGCAGTGCAATGTCTTCAAGTCAAGGCGAATTTGGACATTTTTTCCTTCTAAATATATTTCTCATATTTTTGACGGAAATAATCGTGAATCTTTGCATTGTTTTTTGTGGAACATTATTGAATAACGCCCCCATTGAAGCCCTTTCCTTCTGGGCACTCCTCACTTCCCCCACCCGTCACCGTATCCGCTGTTAAAAATTTGGCGTTTCTGCTTCATGATCTTTTAAAAAATTTATATGTAGTTTCATGAAATTAAATGATTTCTTTCTATACAAAATTAATAGTGTCATGGCTGTAATTTTAAAAAGCTCATTTTACGGTTTCTTAGTTTTATGCATGCCTCATTCTTTACTGGAATAATGGACGTTCCTCACAACCTACTGAGTTAAAACTCAATTAAAACCATCCGAAGGCCCTTATTTCATGCCAGTGTGCAGATCTGGGTGTGATTTTTTCTTTTCTACGGAGAGAATTTTTTCAAAATGAATACCTCTCCTCTTCCTTAAAAAAATTTTTTTTTCTTTAAATCAGGAGTAATTTGAAATGGCTGGAGACTTTTTTAAAAATAGCATGCTGATGTCAGAACATGCTTTAAGAGCAATCTTGTACCTTGATCAAATCTTATAAAAGAAAATGTTACATGTTTTATTCAGTATCTTTTATGGGCCATGGTAGAAATGCAAGCAAGGAAGATTGTGCAAGAGAATTAGGGTTTATTGATAGTATGAGTTTATTGAGTATGCGGTATAAAAACAACTTAGTTATGTTGTCTGAAGTAGAGTTAAACTTACATTCTTACCATTTGACTAAGTTTACCACTTAAACTAAATTTGTTGAATTCTGACAAAATTGGACTTTGTGATTTAAGTCTCTTTGCAGGACATTATATCAATATTTAAATCATTTCCATTTGTTCCAGTTAACTATGCTGAAGTATTAGGTTTACGCTTTATGCTTTATGCATTCCAGTTTCTGTAGGGCACAAGTTATTGCAAATCTTGACCTTGTTTTACTTGGCATAAAGTAATCTTTTGGGAAAAGTAACCTGTTTTTAATATACTGGTTAAAGAAAAAGGAAAGGACAATAAACTTGTTAGGAGTCCTGTAATTGTTCAACAAAATGTGATCAGCATTTTATTTGGAAACATACATTAATTTTGTTATATACAGACAATATGCCCTCCCTTCCCCCCAGCTGCCATAACAAAATACCGTAGGGTAAGTGGCTCAAACAATAGCAATTTATTTTCCTACAGTTCTGGAAGCTGAAAGTCCCAGATATGGCAGAGAGACAGCTTTCTGGTTCCCTTCTTATAAGGCCACTAATCCCATCATGAGGCCCCCACCACCACGGACTTTAAACCTGTTATCTAACCTCCAAATACCTTGAGATTGGGGGTTAAGGCTTAAACATGAATTTGGGGTGGGGCGGAACAATTCAGTCCATAGCAAGCTACTACATAATTTAGAATGTTCGTTTTGTTCTTCATTTTAAATATTTAGGAGAATATAATATACATAAGAACTAATTCAAACTTTTGGTGATTCTTAAGATTGATACATTTTTTACTAAAAGTAACTGGTTTGAAGGAAATAAAAGATTAATTTTAGCTTTCTAATTATTGGAGAGTACAAGCTTCTTATATATAAAAAAATTATAATCCAGAAAGCTATTTTTTAAACATCATTAGGTTACTGTTATTCTAAGTTGTTTGATGAATGTTAAAATAGAATTTAGGAATAGGTTATAAACATAAAGGGATATATAAAATCTTTAAATTTTGAGGAGGTTGCACCACTTAAGTAGAT
The DNA here is from genome assembly GCA_002007465.1 of Ailurus styani. Lineage (NCBI taxonomy): Eukaryota > Metazoa > Chordata > Mammalia > Carnivora > Ailuridae > Ailurus > Ailurus styani. Next base: position 635,443 of record LNAC01000570.1, read on the forward strand.
TAACAAATGTTCTGTGTCTGTGTGTGTAGATTTAAAAACAGGTACAGAGATCAGCAAACAAGAAAGACCTAGATTTTCAGTTGTTTTATAACATCTCCTTTACATGTCTCCATTGAAAATACCGTTCTGAAACATCTAAACCACAGTACTTTTCATTTTCGAGAGGTTTCACATCCAGTAGCTCAAATTACTGAACCATTTTGTATGTAGTAATATTCAAGATTCTTATTAGTTTTCTTGTATCTTTTGTGTATATTTCTGTTTTTGCCTTAATTTTTTAAATAGAGCAGCTTTTTTTTTTCCATTTATAGGCAATTTTATGTGTTATGTAGCAAACGTGTATACTGTGGGTCACTTTGTCTTAGCAGCAATAGTGTAAATGACTTCTCTATAATGTGGTTATTTTGAACTTTTAAAAATCAGTGAAACAGTATAGGACCAGGATCTTGTTTCTTGCACTTTTTTCTTACCCTTTTTTTTTTTAACTTTTTACTTGATTTTAGCTGTTTTACTTCTAAACATAAAAACAACCTGAATGTACTTTTCAAGGGATAAATTGATGAACAATAAATCATCAATAAACAAAACTTTGGGTTTTTTTTTTCTATTTTAAAACCCTGAGAGTATAGCTTAGAACTTTTGTTAGTATCATCGTTGGCATTACAGCTGAAATTTGAAGGAAATGCAGGGTTTTTTTTTTTTGTTGTTGTTTGAAACCAGATTATACTGTGAAGAGATTAATATTGCTGAAGTCCACCCTATTTAATAATTCTTTTTCTAGGATTTGGTTGTGGTGTGGTTGGTTGTATTTTTTTCAGGGTTGGGGTTGAGAGAAGGAACTTTCCATTTTAAAATTTTATTTGGGTGACTCAGCTCAGGCATATAAATGTTTCTTGATCATAAAACACTCTCTAAGGAGTGAAAATCAGCTTATCAGTTAGTGTTTGTGCATTCTTTCATCCCAAAGCCATATGTACATGTCTCAGATACCTAAGTGCAGCCCCTCTGTTAGTTTAGGATATGTGTTGATGTATTTTTCTTGTACATAAGACAGAGACCTAAATTTAAATTTGTTCAGTTTTAGTAGCTGGAAGAAAATGCTTGTGAAGTGGCAAAGGATCTTTTGAATAAGAACATCATGTTTCTGTGTTTTTTGGATAACATTAATATAAAACAATTTATATTACAGTGAATGTCCTTATAGATGTGTGTATAGAAGTATAAAGGAAATGAGTCAGTACCTTTGAGTTTAGTTTCTATGAAGATGTGAAATTTTAAAAATGACAGACATCTATTTTGGGTGCATTTTACATTATTAAAAAAATGTAACATTTCATTTTCTGTCCAGGCATGAAAGAATCTCATAACATTTTTAATAAAGCATGCTATTTGACCTATCTGGAGTATGATTATTTCTATAGGATTCATTGTTATTTTTCTTAAATGTAAACTACAGATCCTTTGTTCAGTGTTTTTATGAAAAGAAAAAGAATTCTGCCAAAATATTAATTTAGCTTAATTAGATCAAGTATTTATATTTCAGACTGTGAAGCATTCTTTACATACATGGATAAAAAGCTTTATTTTTATTATTATTATTTTTAATTTATTTATTTTAGAAAGAGTGTACACTCAAATGGGAGGAGGGGGGGGAGGGAGGGGGAGAGAGAATCTTACATCAGACTCCCCACTGATCATGGAGCCCTACGCAGGCCTCATTGCAGGACCCCGAGATCATGACCTGAGCCAAAATCAGGAGTCTGTCACTTAACTAACGGACTGATCCACCCAGGCGCCCCTGGATAAAGAGCTTTATAGTTGTAACTGAACTTTTACACAAGCAGAACAGTGGGCAAATGGAATTTATCTTAAAAAGTGAATTGCAATTTTCTGACCATTAAATATTCTGTGAGTATTTTTTGTTGAGATTAATTTCTGGTTTTTGTTGAAAATGTCTTGATTTCAGGGGCACCTGGGTGGCTCAGTTGTTAAGCGACTGCCTTTGGCTCAGGTCGTGATCCCAGAGTCCTGGGATCGAGTGCCACCTCAGGCTCCTTGCTCAGCGGGAAGCCTGTTTCTCCCTCTCCCACTCCCCCTGCTTGTGTTCCCTCTCTCGCTGTGTCTCTCTCTGTCAAAGAAATAAATAAAATCTTAGTAAATAAATAAAATGGGTACAAATTTAAAAAAAAAGAAAATGTCTTGATTTCAAGGATCATTTAAAGTTAATATGAGTGAAATGATTGTGGAGAATTCAAAACATTTTTAAAATGATTTTTAATAACATTTGGCTTTTAAAAAACTATTATAGACTTGAACTAGAGAGGGGAGCTACTTGTAATTTACACATTTAGAAACGGAAGTTTGAAGAGCTTAAGTGTTTTATTCAGTGTCCTTCCTGGAACTGAGACTAAAAGATCCTAGATCTTGACTTCTACATTCTCTTTTGTTTGTGCTGTACTTTTGCCCCCAAAAGTCGTTGTTGTAAAATATTCTTTTTTTGTCAGTGGTAATTGGTATCTTGTCCTCTCATGTTAGAACCAGAGTCATTTTCAGTACTTACCCTTTTAAAAAAATTTTTTTAAGGAAAGTGTAGTTGGCATACATTAGTTCCAAGTGTACAACATAGTGTTTTGACAATCCTATAGGTTATGCTATGCTCATGATAAATGTAGCTACCATCTGTCACCCTATAAATTGGTGACATTGTCACCATATCATTCAGTGTCACTGGCTTTTCCAGTACCATTGACTGTATTATCCTTTCAACCCAGTGACTTACTCATTCTATAATGAGGAACCTATACCTCCCACTCCCTTCACCCATTTTACCTATTGCCCTACCCACCTCCCGCAAGGGGCCATCAGTTTGTTCTCTGTATTTATGGGTCTGTTTTCTTTTTTTTTTTTTTTTTAAAGATTTTTTTTTATTTATTCATTTGACACAGAGAGAGAGATTACAAGTAGGCAGAGAGGCAGGCAGAGAGAGAGGAGAGAGGAGGAAGCAGGCTCCCTGCCGAGCAGAGAGCCCGATGTGGGCCTCGATCCCAGGACCCTGGGATCATGACCTGAGCCGAAGGCAGCGGCCTTAACCCACTGAGCCACCCAGGCGCCCTATGGGTCTGTTTTCTGCTTTTGATCTATGGATGGACACTTGGGTTGCTTCCACATCTTGGCTGTTATAAATAATGCTGCATTAAACATCAAGGTGCATATATCTTTTCAAATTAATGTTTTTGTTCTTTTTGGGAAAATTGTGGAAGTATTTTTCCCTTTTGTAATGTCTGATCCATTTCCCTTTTCTCCATTTCCATTCTCACTATTCCAGTTAGGTCCTCATTCTTTTTTTTTTTTTTTTTTAAAGATTTTATTTATTTATTTGACAGAGAGAGAGAGATCACAAATAGGCAGAGAGGCAGGCAGAGAAGAGAGGAGGAAGCAGGCTCCCCGCTGAGCAGAGAGCCCGATGCGGGCCTCGATCCCAGGACGCTGAGATCATGACCTGAGCCGAAAGCAGAGGCTTTAACCCACTGAGCCACCCAGGCGCCCTAGGTCCTCATTCTTATCTTGGGGTTACTTTAATTACTTCCGAACTGCGTTCTCTTTTAAAGTTGGTGCTAATAAACTACCATCAAACATATATTTTAGGAAATACTACCTTTTTCCCACATATTTTCCCGTGTTCTGATTCTATTATGGTTTTCTCTTGGTCACTTCCATCAGCACATGTTTATCATGCATTTTCTATATAAAGACATTGTAAATAAAGCATTAGGAGAATGTGAAGGTGTATAGGACACAATATCAGTCTCAATTTATATAAGGAAGTGGGGTTTAAATAAATCTATGATTCCTCTTTGGTAATTTATCATTCAATTCAGTAAAAGGCGAAAGATTTATACGATATGAAGAGAAACCAGAGTTATCATTCAAGTCAGGAGACTACATAAACACAGAGAAATTTAATAGAAAAATAATAATAATACGCTTTTCTTATTTTTATACAGGTTCCTGTTGCATGTAAATCGTGTCCCTGTGGTTATATATTTATTAGCAGAAAACTTTTAAATGCAAAACACCCAGAGAAATCACCACCTTCTACAGGTAATTGTGAGAGTTTACCACATATTTAGCTTTTTGATTTAGAAATGTAAAATTAATTTTTGTGAATATATTATTTACATCTTTTTGAAGTTAAAAATTAAAACCTATTAAAGTATGTCTTTTTTTATGCCTTTGGTTTTTATTAGTTATTGGAAATCAGCTTATGACATTAGTTTGCTCTTCATTCCATTTAAATGTTAACTCCCTTATAATGATAGATCTTGTAGCAAATTTTCTGTTTTTTATTATTGGAGATGGAAAGCCATTGAAGGGTTTTAAGCAAGGGAGTGATTTGATCTGATTTCTAAAAATAAAAAAATAGTTGAAGGTATAATTGACATTCAATAAATTGCACATATTTAAAGTATATTGTTTGATACGTTCTATCCTATGATTACACCAGTCACCACAATCAAGATAATGAACAGTGTTCATCATTCCCAAAAGTTTTCTAGTTCCCCTTTGTTATTCTCTCCTTGCTACCCCCACCCCCAGATAACCACTGATGTGCTTTCTGTCATTATTTCTAGAACTTTATATATAAATAGAATCGTAGAGTATGTACTCTTTTTTTTGCCTGGCTTCTTTCATTGAGCATAATTTAAGATTCAGCCATATCTTTGTGTATGTCAGTAAAAATTAATTCCTTTTTACTGCTTACTAGTGTTCTTTATATGGACATACCACAATTTGTTTATCCATTCACTGGTTGATGGATATTTGGTTTTATCCTCCTCAGTGCTAAATTTTAACAACTTAAAAATTTTTTTGAACTATCGACTGGAAAAATATAACTTGATTTTGATGTGAATATAATTTTTAGACATATTTGCTATTTTTTATAATTCTCTGATTTAGAATATCTAAAAAATAATTTTTTTGGAATTTTACTTTCCCGTTAATGTAGACAAATTGAATTTATTCAATGGATTGAATTTTGAAATTCAAAAACATGAAATTTTGTTGTTTATCCTTAGATAAAATCAGAGCAGTGATGTTCTCCAAATAAGAGTTGATTGATTACAAATAAATTTTGAGTATCTGCTTTATGCTAGGCACTGTTCCAAGCCTTGGGCATAAAGGAATGAATGAATCTACTGTCAGGGTAGATTCCCTGCTGTTATGGAGCTTACGTTCTTGTGGGCATGAGATAGACAATGAACAAATAAACAGGGAGAATACCAGCTTGTGATAAATGCCTTGTAGGAAATTAAAATAGATTGTTGTTCTAGCCTGTGACCGGAAGGCTACTTTTGATTGAGTGATTGCAGAAGGCCTCTCTGCGAAAGGGACATTTAAACTGAGGCTGAATTGAAACAAGGGGCTACCCATGATAAGATCAAGGAGAGGAACATTCTTTTTTTTTTTTTTTTTTTTTTTTTTAATTTTTTTTTTTTTTTTT